>VWYP01026225.1:0-14713 GCA_013400435.1 Pycnonotus jocosus | reverse complement strand
CTTTTATAAGTTTTGGCCCATTTGCATATTGGGGTTAATTGTCTGATTACAGCTTCTGATTATGAAGTTCCATCCTCCTTGTTCTCTCCCCTCAGTCCTCCATTGTTTATGCTTTTTTGGGCCTGAAACTTGTGACAGTTGTCCTTGGTCTCAAGCTGGAAAAGGATTTGTTTTTTCTACCTACCCTGTGAGGAAAGCTGACTAACACTTAATGTGAGGCTCAGAGCTACGCACCTAGGCAGCACAGAATCTGAAAAACATAAAAACTAAAACTTAAGATCAGGGGGAGAACCCATTGCAGTCTGCAGCTTTCTTATAAGGGGAAGAGGAGGGGTAGACACTGCTTTCACTCTTGTGTCCAGGGGCAGGATTCAAGGAAATGGCCTAAAGCTGAGTCAGGGACATTTAGATTGGATATCAGGAAAAAGTTTTTCACCTCAGAGGGTGGTTGAGCACTGGAACAGGCTCCCCAGGAAAGTGGTCACAGCACCAGGCCTGACAGAGTTAAGAGGGTTGGGACAATGCTCCCAGGCACATGGTGTGATTGGAGTGTCCTGCACAGGGGCAGGAGTTGGACTTGATGATCTTGATGGATCCCTTCCAACTCAGCACATTCTATGATTCTATGATTAATGTACATTACCAGGATAAAAATACAGCAAGTTTCTGAGTTGATATACCATTGTGTTCCTCAAAAGAAAAAAGAGAAGGGACAAACCAACATTTTCATCAGTAGAACTCTACTGCAGAGGTAGAAGGAGCATTTATGTTTGCTTTAAGGAACTGCAACAGTTAGGAACATTATCTGCTATTCTGATTATTAGTAGGTAAAAATAACATTTGGTGGTGTCAATTGTGCATTAAATTCTGTATTTAATTTAAAATGTTGTGACTATCACATGAAGTGTAAACAAATGTTAAGAATAAAGTTTGTGCATGTGACTTTTTAATGAATACTGGCATGGCCAACTATAGCTTCTGGCATATACAAGGCTGAAAATAGCAGCAACTATTAAAACATAAGTGTGTTTGCTGAAAAGGGCAAAAATATGCTTATTCTAGAAAAAGAATAATTATAATAACTTTGTCCAAGCAAGCAGAGATGAGCTAGGATGACCTCAGGGATAGTTGAAACTCTTGTTTCCTTCTTACCTTACTCCCAAATTTAATTTTTTCTGCACATATTGTATTCTCTGACAGACAGAAGACTGAATTACATAGCACTTTAATTTTACTTGTAAGAAAAATCTATGGTACATTTGGGGGACAGGGGAAGGGATGATGGGTAGATCACTAACACACCAAACTGTGAGACTAGTAAATACTGCAGGAGGTAATGTAATAGAAAATAAATACATATTTTGTAACAAATACAGTTAATGCAAATAGCCCTGACACTCTACAGAGCAGCTACTGCACTCCTCAAATTCCTTTGATGTTCCAGCTTACTTCCTTTCCTGAAAATGCTCTGGTTTACACTGCAGTTCTGACAATGCTCATCTTTCACTTCCACTAATTGAATGTTATGTAAAGCAAATAAATCAATCAGAGGTGCAGACTGGATAGAAGGGCCATTGTAACGGCTTCTTGCTTTTAGGATTATATTCTTGAACTATGTATTTGCAAAAAAGTCAATTTGCAATTACAAGTCTATAAAAATACTATGTTATTTACTAGAATCCTAGCAAAAGGAACAACTCTCTGATCATTTGAGTTTTCACATTGCACAGACTTTGCAGGGTTAAGTAGGAATGTAATGCTGTGGGGATGCTGTTAAATTGCCTCTTTGTTTACAAGTCACTTTGGTTAATGGCATGAAGAGACTCCATTTGCTTTCACAAAAAAACGGAAAGATAAAAAGACAACAAAAACCTATTTGTCTAACAACATCTCCCTGAATAGTAGTAAAGATTGTACTAGACTATTAAATAATAGATGAAAAACAAACATTTTTAAAGTGTACATCAGAATGGGTAGGAAAAAAAAGTCACAATAGGCAGCATCTTTTATTGCTTTATTTGAGGCTCATGTGAATTGTGCCTTTAAACACTAAAGCCTTCCAGCAGCAAATGATCTCAGGTTTCAGGTTGTCACAGGTATATCCAAACCTGAGTTTTACATTTCATGACAGCATTTTCATTCATTCACCTCAAACTGACCTCTAAAATTCAGATGTGATCTCACTTACCAAAACTGCCATCAGAAAAGTGTGGCACATTTACAGTGAGAGAGGAAGTGATTTCATAAGGGGAAAGACAATTGTCTATAGACAGGCTTATTTATTTGTTAATCATTAATGGTTCAGTTAACATTTTGTAAAGCACAGTGGAAGGAATTTCTTCTGCCTCAAGGACTACAAAGACAAAAAAAAAAATATCATCTACCAGATTCACTGAATGATTCAGAGAATGGTTGTATTTTAGAGCATGTCTTGGTCTGTTTCTTCCTTTCATTCCCTTTTTGACATAGGTGCATGACCTTGTGTTTACCTATTTTAGCATTTAGAGACAGAACAAGAGCATCTCTTCTTGCAACATAATACATACCAATGTTTTTCAAGAAGAGCTACTTAAATACATTTCTTGGGTTGTTTCCAGCCTCCCTTACATATGAATCTGAATTTTCAAATACAGGCACACACTACATAAATAGGACTTCATCTCTTACATTTGGTTTCACTGAGAACATATGCTAATGAGAACATGCAATAATTAACTGACTGTATATAAATTGGAATGCCATCAAAAAACCCTCCAGTTTTGCTCCTTTCCTGCATTAAATATGGCTGATAGGTGTGGCATATTTTGGCATCCTTAAATAAATCATAGTCATCATTGATTTTTAACCTTTCTCTCTCCCAGGGCTAAGGAAAGGCTGTGATTCACCATAGCCTTCAGACCTTGCCTTGCCAACAACCCTCAAACCACATCCTAGGAACCCAAGTGTGTGTTGTCCTCACAAAGTGAGCAGATGCTGGTTGTGTTAGATCCCAAGCAATCGGTGTTTGTTGTGTTGGCCCAGTGCAATGCTGAAGCAAATAAAAAAGGACCCAGGTTCTAGGTGCATGTGCTATCATGTGCAGCCAGCCTGAAATGTGGCCCTCACCCAATTATCCAGCTCCAGCCCATACATCATTACATCATAGGCTGTCCTGTACAGTTGGCTACGCATTTTAACTTTTTTATAAAAGGCAGAATTGGTTTTCTGTCTTTCTCCAGCCTTCTCTCCATGCACAGGCAGCAGAACTCTGATGGGGCTGCAGGGACAGTAGGACAGAAAATCTAAAGCTGACCCTATACTGTTCAAAAGCATATATGGTTTCCTTTGCTTATACTACATTAATTGTTTTCTAAGTGGAGAAATGTCTAGAATAAATGCAAACCACTGTAGAACATCTTTAAAGGATCATCTCTTTTAACTTGTGCTGATGAATTTTAGGAGAATGTGGCCCCATGAGGTTTAACAAACCACTTTCCAGTATATCTTGCAGACATTTGGTCTCTGACTACTTCAACACCTACTTCTTAAAACAGCATAGTCAGCATTGCTTTTTGGACCTGTTGCAGTATCTTTTCTAGTTGTTAAAGATTTTTTTTCTTTATGAAAGTACCATAAAAGACTAAAAAACAGCTATAAAATAGTCCTTTGCCAAGGACTCTCCTTTTCACTGTAAAAAACAGCCATTAAGTTTTTTTCATATAGCTGGTGCAATTTCAGGTGATATCTAAAGAGTACAGCTACAAGAATATTGCTATGGACTTCACTGGGATCAGGTTTTATTTGTAGTAGTTTTGAAGGCAGGAAAGTTTTCTGACTGCAGGAATAACATTTATCCCAACATTTTGTTTACCTGAAGAACTATGATATATTTAATTCCTGATTGCTCCACCAGTTCACCATCAGAAAGCAGGATATTTTGGTTAAGGCTGGATATACCATTATTATATTTTGTACTAGAAGATACTAAAAGTACTGGGTAGAAGCATACCTTTCTACATGCTCAAGATTAATTCCATATCCTGCAGTAACTGCAGGAACTTTTATAAGTTAGTTTGGCACTTCTGTGAGTATGTTACATCATCAGAATATCAGTCCATAATACTGAAATGTTTTGGTTGTCTGGATATTTCTGATACTTGAATTAAGTGGCAATTAGGATTAAGGATTTGTGGGGGGGAGGTTTGTTTGTTTTGTGTTGGGTTCTTTTGTATTTTTGGTGGGTATTTTGGTTTGGTTTTTTGTTTTGTTTTGTTTTGTTTTTGTTTTCCCACATACTGTTATAATATTCACTTCTGATGAGATTTTTCTTTGGGAAACAAGCCGTCTTGTATCAGTATGATACAGTGTGTAGACAATTCTGATCCATCAGGGGTCTCCTCAATATCATTATAATTGCAATTCCTTTTCTTTGTTTATATGTTGGATGGGATCTGTCAGTTTTGGTCAGCATAAAAAAAATCAGATTTCTAAGCACTTTGGACTTCCACATGACATACAATAGGACAGGCAGCTGAAAGAAACTGGGAGAGATCTTTTCTCCTGAGACCACCTCCTTGCCTCATGACAAGTTAATTGGGAACATGAAGATGGTAGAACTGGAAAGGATTTGTGGAATGCTGATTTTTTTTTTCTTTGTCTATTGATGTTATAAAGACACTATCAGTCTGTACTAGTGGTGTGCTGTCCCTTGCTCTCACTTGCTGTCTTTATCTGTGCTGACATCTAGGTCAAACTGCCAGCTTAACTCCTCTTGTCTTTCCTCACTTTCTTATTTCTGGTCTTTCCCCTGAAGGTCTCTGCTGGTCTGCTCTGCAGAATTAATCTTCCAGCACATTTCCTCTGATATTTGTAGTGTTGTTGTAACTTTTCTCCTTTGTATTTGCTAAACTAGAAGAATCAGCTCACCTGCCTTGCCATATAGCATTAGGTATCTAATGTAAACCAGTTGTCAAGACTCCTTCTGTGGTCAGTGGAGAGAGATAATTACCTCCAGAGGCTGATTCATCCTGTCCATATATAAGGGCAGAATTAATTTGCCAAAATACAGCTGCTTCTACCAGCAAATATGTCTCCAGATATCCAAAACTATGGCTGCAGTAGTATGTAATTTGTGTCAGGAGTACACTTTTGAAGGAAATCTTCTGGTTGTCTTCACACACTGTGATTTGACTCACAATTCAGTGTGCCCACATTGGATTCCTTTCAGATGAAACAGAAAAGAAAGTTGATCTCTGGGAGTGCATTTCATTTTCTACAACCTCTGGAGCCTGAAATCCATCCATGAGACCAGATTTGAGTTAAAACCAGTCTGAACTCCTGATCTAAACCATTTCCATATCTAAATTAGCAATATCAGAAGACTGCAGAGTGAAACCCTTGGTGCTGATGACCCAGCAGCCACAGCTTCTACGTCTTTTCAGGTGCCATGGGCTGCATGCATGTGAATGTAGTGCAGTAGGTGAGCTCCTGCTGTGCATCTTTTGGTTTAAATTCAAGTGAAAAGGAGAATGCTTAGTGTGAAAAAGAAGATAACTGAGAGAGGGATTCATTTGAAAAATGACCTCCTGATCTAAGCCAAAGCACCACTGTAGAGGCACAGTAACATCCCAAGACATCTCCATTATCGTGACAGATATGACACAGAACTTGTCAAAACCAGGACCCTTCTGGAGTGACTACCAGAGGCCATTTGGGAGATGACATACCCAGCCTTATGTCACTTAAGAGCATATGGTTAGGTGGTTCTGCTGGATGATAGGTAGGATAAATTATTCTGTATAGGTGTCTCTGCCTTGAAGTGAGAGAAATCCTATACAATTAACTATGTAATTTTTGTAGTCACATAAGATGAAGCCCATTCTTTGTCAGACATTAAACTGCCTCAGTCAAAGAGAATTACTTCAACAGCAGAAATTACCATAGGAGACTTTAGGTATTTTTATATTCCCCAAAAACTCTTGCATAAGCATCTTCTGCTCCTGCGAATGCCTGGAGGCAGTGCCACTGTCTCCAGGCTGAGTGCATAAGTGCTTATCTACTGCCCAAAGCCATCTAAGATTCACAGGATAGGAACTCCCAAACCCAGGTCTCTTAAGGACCATGAACTCCGAGCACAGTGTGAAATGCAAGGCAAGCTGGCAGTCACAGCTGCTGCCATACAAACCACTGCCAGAGGACAACTTCCTTTTGTATCTGTTCTTATGTGTGTGCAAGGAGTTTAGGTAGCATCCCACAATGGATGGTTTGCAAAATTGCTGGTTAAATACTCTGTTTTCCTGTCCATGTCCCTCCACACACAAATTACTTGAAGATTGCCACTGTGCCACTTGAAAATCTCTGCAGATATGCGATGCTTCAGCATAAAGAAAAAGGAGGGAGGAGTTAGCATTGTTGAAGTTGGAGGGCCTACAGAACATCGTGTTTTCTTCTCATATGTTCCCCTTTGCTCAAGCTGATAGATCAAGGACCAGCTTAAATGTAATGTGTTCACAATAAAAACTCAAACAAACCCCTATGTGCTGCCCTCAAACACACTAAAACAGCACACTGGTAAATGCCCATTTGAAATGCTGTTCACAATAACATGCAACTTACATACCTTGCAAGATGCACAATTTAGACTAGGTTTGCAGTGCTTTTAAAGGACATTAAGGCTATTCCTGTACTTTCTATATTTCCTTCAAAAACATTTGAAGAGATTGCCTGAAGGCTTTGTAAGTACAAGAAACTTGATCTGTCAAAGTACTTTAAACTGACAGATGGTTAACACAAACACATTATATTCAAATCTTAAGTAAATTAATATACTGTCTAACAAATAATTATAATAAAAAGATAAAACTTTGTTAGATAAGAAAAGCCATGCTCCCAGTGTTTTTTACTTCCTAAAGATATCCAGTAGTATCCAGTGAGATTCCCAGAAAGCCTCTGCTCCTGGTACCCAGCTCCAGAGCTATTAACAGGGAACAGAGGCATTCAAACAGTCTCTATGAAGTCTTAAAAACAGAGCTACAAAGAAAATCTGGAGAAGAACATGAGGTTGAGTCAAGGCTTCTGGGAAGTATTCTGTGCTTTCTTTCACTCTGTTTAAACGAATTGAAGAACATTTTTTCCACAAATATTTAAAATTGTGTGCAACTAATACCAGATTACTCTGATTATAATAAACTGTTTCTGCTAGGTGCAAATATTTGGCAAAGAGAGGGGATTTAACTTAGTTCAGCAATAATTATTTTATTGACTTTTGGCTAAAATGTTAAGCTCCCCTGCTTTACTGAATGACCTTAAAAAAACCCCAACAAACTGCAATACACTTCAGGCCTATATGCAGTTTCTATTTTGTGCATAGGTAACAAATTTGGATGAATTTTAAAAAGCTATGCTCTTTCCATGCTTCACCTACTTGAAGCAAGAAAAAGGCAATCCTTTGTTAAGGAAACTTTGCATTCAAAATTCCAAAATTAGGATTTTACTTTTGATTTTTAGAGAGATTCTAAGACATGCATTGTTGATTTGCCAGTTCTTATCTCAGTAGTCCTAACAAGTAAGCAAAATCATTGAAATTAGGTAAAGATGGGCTTTCTAGACATGTTTTTAACGATGAAGTACAGTTATTGCCAAGTAATGAAGCATTGGTCAGTGTAAAATGTTGCTGGAGCCACAGCTGTATTTCTCAAAGGATGCTTTTGTTCATCACTTCACTCTCATTCCATCACTGACAACTCCAAATGCCTGTTTGAGCATTTATTCCACAACTGCTGCTGCAATTCATCTGCAGTTCATTCATAACTAACCTGTAAATCCCCAGCTCCTTTTCCTTCTGGTCTGTCTGTAAGACTTCCCAGATGGACACACATGATTACACCTAGTGGTAAGGTAGGCAGGTTATGCCCCCTACAAGGTTTTTAGTGCTTAAAAAGCATTCAATATACACAGCCTATGCAGCAGATATGTGTTAATGTTACTTTTGCCATTTGTGTTGATTTGACCAATTGATTCTTCCTTCTGTCTCCTCTCCCATAGTTGAAGCTTTCCCATCAAGGATTCCTTGAAATTATAATAAAAACAGTTTAGGAGATAAAGATTGTCTCCCATTAGCTTTTAGAGATCTTTTTTACAGATTCTTTGAAGAGCTGAAGAGGGAATAGCTGACACAAGGGAGACTGAAGGAATACCCTTCCAAGAAAACCTCCAATACAGGACAGAAGTAGACATGCATAAAAAAAACGGTGCTGTACTCCAGGGCAACTCATTTCCCTCTCACTGAGAGCAATGTGACAGCAGCCATGTCATGTTTGTGTGTCGTGTACCTGGTTGCTGAGATGATCCAAGCAAACAGCACTAGGGAGAGCATAAGAGGGCATTGATGGTACCGTGGAGGTGTTAGAAGTCAGGCAGGGTTGATTCTGCCTTCTTTTAAGTCCTGCCTTCAGAGCAGGAGAGGATTTTTCACCCACTAGAGCACTTGTCTAGAAGCCTTTAAAGTCCCATTGCAAGAGCTGTTTAGTCCCACTGCATTGTATGCTGAGTATAGATTGTGGAGAGGCAGGGCAAGAGAAAAGGCACAGATACAGACAAGGAAAAGAGGGATGAATTTCAAAGGTTCTTTGCTCCTGCAATTATTTGTTACAGACAAAAGTTCTTGTGGATGAGTTTTGCTTTTGCTAAGCAGCTGAACAGGTTTGACAGATATCACCTAGAAGAGGAGATTGAGTGCTGTAAGTGCTGATCTAAATGAAATATCATCTCCATTCTGTGAAATTTCATTGCACACTGCTGGATCACTCATCTCTTGGAAGAGCTGTTGATTTTTTAGGGTTTTTTATGGTTTTGTTTAATGTGGCCATCTTGCACAAAACTGGGACATCAGTTTGCTGGGTTTGTGGAAGCCACATTTGTGCTGAAGGGAAGGGTAACTGCTTGCTGTTCTCAGTTTCGACAAAAGCCTTTAAGGTTGTATTTCAACTAATTTACATTTTTAAATACTGATATTGAATTGGGCTTGTTTTCAGCTTGGCACCTGTCTTTGCAGATACTTGAAAACTCTTTCTAAAAATATTATAGGGGTGTTTTCAGGGCTCTGAATTGGCCTGGTCTCATGGGTGCACATTGGCCAGTTGACTTGCAACAGAGCTGGCTTTTAGTCCTGCTGCTGTCACTGGCTTTTTTGGTGGGTCTGGACAGTAATTTCATGACTCTGTGACTTTCTTGCCTCTAAAACAGGAGTGTTTATTTTTACTTCTTTTGTAAAATGCTTTGAGATGTGCTCTATACCACAGCAAACATTGGTAGTAGTAGTCATATATGGCTCTTTTAAAGCCATAGGAAATTATCTGTGATTCTAATTTAGTCCCTGCAGTCAGCAGGGGTCCATAAAATAATTCAGAATTAAGAGCTGGGATAGAGTGGCTGTTGTCCAGACATGCCTACACTCCAGAGATGCAGCTGCAGCTCCCACAGGTATGTCCAAACTTGCTCTGAGCTCTGGCACTGCTGACAGGGTATCCTTTGTGGTGTGGAGCTCAGCATGTGGTGCTGGATACGCCCAAGGAGCTCAGTGCCTGGGTGCTGGGGTGGTGAGCCCACGCTGAGCTCCATCCTGCAGCACTGACACTGTTGGAGCATCTCCCCCTGTTAATTTAAAGCTAGCTCAAGTATGTCTGCACAAGCTGTGGTTGGGCTGTGACTGCAGCATAAAAATGCACCCTACAGGAGACCACAGGCAGCCAGAGCTTCTGAGAAAGTGTCTTAGTTACACTTGCAATCAAGCACAGGCTGCTGGCATAATTTCAAATTCACCTTACCTTTGGCTCATCATTCTTCATACTCTGCAAATATAGCTCAGCTCTCAAAGAGAAGGGTTTGTTTATCATCTTCACCTGTCATAAATGGTGTTCTGGACTAGATAATGCCTTTAAGAAAAAAAAATTTAAATGCCTCAATTTTCATTTTAGTTGCCATTTTATCCATACATAACTCTGATCTACCTTCTTTCCCATTCGAAATGTGGAGGAAGCTTTAACATGGTGACAGTTATGCTGAGAAGTAGGAACTGTCACTGTTTTGAGAGAGAGGGAGAAATAGAGGCAGAGGAAAATTTATCTGCCATGGAAGACAAGGTGGGAGAAGGAATTGGTTCTATTTATTTATTTTTCCCTAGGGGAACCAGTGGTGTTGGGATCACATGGACTGTATCAGTTACTAACTAACAATTGCATCCTAATCCATTTTTTTCCAGATCTCCTGCTTTTGTACATCTTATACCAATGTTTGTAAGAGAAGTTGTAAGCACACTTTAAAATGACACAGCAAATTAATAATAAACTAAATAATTCAGTATTGTATGGAATGAGCTTCCTCTAGGATGTATCAGATAAATAAAACATGGGTTAGAAGTGTCTCTGAATGATGGTATTGTAGGAAAGGCATCTCAAAAAAACAAGGAGTAATGATCACATAATTTTCTGGTTTATAGTCCTCTCTAATATATTTGCAATATTTGGCTCCAAATTTAATTGCTTATGGGTAAGGTATACATTGAAAGGATCTGGCTTTAAGTCTCATTAGCTGTGCTAAGTATCAATTCATTTGGCAAAATAATCTCCAAAAAAACAATTTGTGCCAGTTCAATGCTTTTTGATGGCTGATTTCTCAAAGATCTATTCTGAGCATAGAAAGGAGCCACATGATTCATTCTGCTTGTGCATATCTATTTTATCTCTATAGAAGGATTATATATGGAGAGATAAAGGTTTGTTAAACAAAGTATCATTAATCACCCTGTCCGGAAATGTAGACTTTGCAGGAGCATGCTGTAATTTGCATCACTTTTGCTGTGCCTTGTCACTGCTGCTGGAGAGAAATAACAAACCTGTATTTATGAAAAGGACAGGTTTAAGATGAAAATAATTCTATCCGAAACTGTGAGAATGGTACAGAATCCTGTCGCCTGCACTCGATCAACGGGAGAACACTGTATTTGTAATAAATTCCTTTTGCTCTGGATGAGTTCTGCATTTTCAATGAGGTTAACTTGGCAACATTCTAGTTGATTTTAATAAAAATAGCTGCTTTGAGGACAGGGAGCTGAGGTTGCCAAATTTACAACTGCCTTGCACAATTACTCTTACACCTCCTTCAGGGCTACTTAGAACCAGTAAGCAAATTAAGTGTATCGATTGCAATTTTGTTGGACTAACCCTTTTTTCTTAAGGCATAAACTTGATTCCTTTCAGTATGTGTCTGCTCAGAGTGATCTCTTTCCTTTTCAGCCATAACACAAAGACAACATCATGGCTGGATCCACGACTTGCGAAAAAGGCTAAACCTCCAGAAGAGTGCAAAGAAAATGGTAGGTGATTAAGTTTTCCTTGCTGCTCAGAGGGGATTTTCCTTTGTGTATGTGTGTCTCTTTCAGCTCTTACAAAAATCAGGCATTTGGGGGAATGATGAAAGGTGTTTAATTGCTGCTTTGGTTAGAAGCCATAAGTGATACCAGTTCTCAGTGTGCCATGTGTTTCTGCTTTTTATTCCCCTTTCTGATGCTATCCAAAGCTGAGGATCACAAGTGTGTTTTCTGCCTGTTGTGTGTGTGACTCCGGGACTGACCCTCTCCCTCATCTCCTACAGAGAACTTTGGTTGCAGAACAGAATCCTTTTCAGATTCTGAGCTTTTAATCTACAGGCGATTCAATGCATAAGGGAAACTAGCAGCACCGTGGGAATATGAATATTGTTTGATTTGTATTTAAAGGTACAGTGCTATGCTATTTAGTAGCCAATTTAAACAAAATAGTATCTGATAAAACAGGGTGTGGGAGGGAGAAAAGAGATCAGTGTCTGTCAGAGTTCAAGGCTGGATTTGGGGGGGGGTACTACATTGCTAATGCTTTAAAATTTAAAAGCATACATGCAGCTGAGGATGCTTAAAGGAGCTGTAGCTGCTGTGTAAGAGAGATTATTATATTGACAGATTCAGAGATTTAAAATAATACAAATCATATCAGTATAATTTCTAATTTTTCTCTGATAAAGTTTATCATTAATCACAACCATTTAATAAAGTCAAGGCAAGAATGTGTTGTAATCGATCTGTGTCTGATAAGGGGTTTTTTCATTGTTTTATACTTCCATGTCAGTTCGATTAGTCAGTTATGATTTCCAAAAACTGCTACTTATTTTATTGTTGTGAGATACAGAGCATTAAATGCATGCATGCTGTGTGCATTAATTCAAAGCATTTTTAAATATTTTAAATGTATTCATAAGTTTTCATGTACTGCATCTGATTTATTTTAAATTTTCCAAAATACATTCATTTGGTTAACATAAATACTCTTAAAAGAAAGGAAACTCAAGGCTGATTAAGAGGTCACTGTGGAGTTGCTGGCTGTATGAATTGCAGGGTCAGTGGTTTGGTAAAAAATGTTTCTGGGTTGGATTTTTTTTGTAAATGGCTTTCTTTTGATAGATTGCTATATTCCAAAAATTGCTTCCTTGTTTCAGCAGCAATGCTGACGTTCTCTTCTGACATCAGAAATTACATGTCTGAATGATTTTGTGATGCTTATTCTAGCACGGACGACATGAGCTACCAGACTAAATTCTACAGCGATTACAATAGAGGTCTGATACTGAAACAAAACAAGGGCTCAGGAGCTTTGCTTTCTAAATCTCTCACATTACTTGTATGAACCTGTATCTCAGCCTGCTCCTTAGAAAATACTAATGGAAAAAGCAGGAAAAAAAAAATCCATCAATATCTGTGGAGTAACACTGCACAGAGTTACTTGGGGTACATATGCATTGCTTTTTTGTTTACTTTTTCTGTTAACTGCTGTATAGTAAGATCAGAACAGCACTGAGATATTAAAAAATATCTAAGTATCTGAAACAATTTAAAATGAAGATCAGTGCATTTTTAAAAGCATTATTTTATAGTTATTTGACTACTGGATTTCTTAATCACTATAGTATGCTGGGTCATGTTGTTCTTTTAAGGTTGCTCAGCTCATTAATGCAAAGTACTTGGAGTGATGCATAAAAGACTTTAGGGAGAGATTTTCTATTCTTACACTGATTGTTCCAACATCCTCTCTTTTCTACGGTTCTTCTGTTTTTCAAAATTGTCATTCGTCTTTTTTTTTTCTCCTTTTAATCCAATACCTACAGAGGAAAAAATTTTTCAAAATTACTTAAATGCCTTAAAATGACTGTACCTTGCCATGGAAGTCCAACACAAGGGATTTTGCTATAGCACATAGGGATTTGAAATTTTTGTTGAAATTTAACTTCAAGAATAAATTTCAGCTATGGCTTGGTAGATTTTTTTATGCCAAACATCTTTTCTGTTACACTTTGTGATTTATTCTGGCGTATTTTACTCAGAGATACAAAATTTTAGAAAGACATCAGTGTTGAGATAGGAAATTATACTTACCTTGATGCTTTATCACTACATGCATAACTCTTGCTTTTCACTGACATTCATTTTGTCACATCTGAAACTTGTATTGATTCTCTGAGGCACATTATGACGTCTTTATCATCTACCAGATTCTGCTATCAGGTTTTCATTGTGGATAACCCAACTTTTGTGTTCTCCTTTCAGTGTAAATCCTGCCAAAATCCTCCTTCATTCTGCCACCAGCACAGGGTTTTCCACACCAGGCAATGTCCAAGCAGAGTCTGATATCAGAGTCCTGATGTTCTGGGCTGGTGATAATGAGGGCCCCCTCTGCTCCAGGCATTTCTTCTCTTCTACTTTCTGCTCTTCAATAGTCCTTTGACAAATATATGATTTCTTCATTATCTCTGGCTTCTGTAGCTGCAAATGCCAGTGCTAGCTCATTTCCTTTTGCAAAATCTGAATCAACCTTCCAGCACATCCCTCCTCTTGAAAAATTTTCACATGCTTTTGCCAAGAGATTGACAAGCTCTACCAAGTCAAGCTTTCTGCACCTGCATGCTGTGGATTCTTTCTGTTTTTCTTTAATGACACCTACTGCTCTAAATCCCTTTGTAGGTCAGGAGATTTTAAGTGCTGATCTTTATTTCTGTCTCTATGTCGTGGAACTTCTGTGTGAGTTTCAGCAAATTACTTTGACTTGTGCTCTGTCAGACCTACTTAGATGGCAGGACTTTGAAGCAAGGACTGCCTCTTATTCTCTGTTTTTATGGTGCCAATCTAAGTTTCATAATAGCAGTAAGTCAAAATAGCTGGCAGTTCTACAATAACAGCTGCAATTTTTTACACATTTCTGGTTTCCTTCAGAAAATCTTGACCTTAATAGAAATGATTGTGTTTTCCCTGCTGAAAATGCAAATTAAATATTTTGGCTTTCTGACTTTAAATACTTCTTTTAATTTTTTTTTTCACATCAAAATTGGTTAAACAATTATTATGTGTACAGTACTAGAGAAGTTATAGTTCTGCCCCCTTTACATCTGTAAGCTAGATTCCCTCATTGCTAAATTTCCTGTAAAGTCATGTAACAGCAGATTCCCAGGCTTTGCATGATTACAGGTATATTGTGTGAGTGGTCTTCTAACTGATTCTGTTCTTCAGGAGAGAATATGGAAAAGAATGACAAGTCCCATAAGGCAGTAAGAAATGTAGTTTAATATTGAAAGGCAGGTCAGCTGTAATGACATGAAATATCACAGGTTTTAGAAAGTTCATTTTTCATTAAGAAATGTAACTTTTTTTTTTTTT
>VWYP01026217.1:1075684-1253837 GCA_013400435.1 Pycnonotus jocosus | reverse complement strand
TTATTTTTAGTAACATCCTACAACAGCAGCCCGCCCAGCAACTGTAGAAACCTCCCACATTTACGTAGCTTCTGCCATGACCACGCATATGGGTCGTGGACTTGCAGATTAGGATAGTACCTGGAAAATGAATGCAAAAATGAAAGAACCTCAAAGGCAAAAAGTCCTTCATCCCAGAGAGCAGAGACACTCTTTCACTTCTTCACTTGCAGAGGGTTTTTTCTCATCTTTCTCTGTTCAAGCTTTTCATGGGATTATCAAATCACAACTCTTAGTTCAATATTCACACAGTAAATCACAGGTACTTTTGCTTTAAAAAAATCCACAAATAATCTCCACAATGTGCATTGTCCACCATTTAAAGGAATCAGTTTGTTACTATAAACTTCGAGGAGATTTCAGCTTAAATTTTTAAGCAACTTGTCATCTCTCCTACTTAAAAAGTCACTCTTCATTTACTGACTTAGATATCTTTATATTGTCCTTTTACATATCTTTCTTCATCATCTTTTCTTTCATCTCAGAAGAAGGTTAAGAGAAAAGTCTCAATCTGTGTTAGGAAAGAGTTACACTTGCTCGAGCCTGTTGTAGTCATGTGGTGTCTCGCGCGGCAGTTGCAAACTCCTCAAAGCCATGGTGCCAAGTTCGGGAACAGCAGCAGGATTTTTAGTTGTTTTCTTTTTCCCCCCCTCCATCTTAATCTGGGGGTGGCTCAACTCAGGGGTGCTCTTAAGGGCTCAGAGTCAGCCACGCCAGAGCTCGGCCCAGTTCTCCCGCAGCTCCAGCCATGGGGCCGGGACTGCCGAGCGGCAGCCCCGCTCTCCCTCCTCCGCCAGCAGCAGGGCAAGAGAGCGGGCTCTGCCGGCCGGGACAGCCCCACCTCGTGGGCAGCGGCTCCCACAGGCCCAGCCCCGGCCACCCCTGTTACTCCACGATATTACCCCATGGCCAGCCAGGAAAAAAGAGGGGCCGAATGGAACTCAGGCTTAGATTTTATAGGGCTATCGCCAAAGAGTCGCATTTCATTCCTGAGTGGTCAAACTAAATGCCAACCAGAAAACTGACCTCTGACAGGTCAACCCACCACACGCGCACCTGTCTCCATTGGCAGGTTGCCAGTGGAACCATCCTCGACCATCAAGTGGAAAAGAAAGAAGACAAAAGGCTCCAATGGTATCTTTGGGCTGTTTTAGCAGGTGGATGAGTGTATCTCTCTGTTGTGCTCGGCTTAACTCTTTTATTTATATTATTCTCAGTTTAATTTGTTATTAAACGTTTTGATTTACAAGACGCGCCTGATTGTGCTGTCTCACTATTTTTAACGCCACAATCCCTGCCAGCAGGGACCCTTAAAAGTGTGACGGGACCCCCCCATCACAGGGGGGTTTCTTAATATCTCACCATTCCACTTGTTAGAAAATATTTATTTATAGGAAAAAAAAAAAGTAGAAGTGTCTATATAAACTGCAGAATTCTAGTAAATGTATCAGGTTCCTTTTGAATTCTTGTGAGATGCAATGATAAATCTTACCTGATGTTTTATGCCACTTTCTAAGGAGAAAGCTACTTTTAACAAGAATGTAAAAGAGCATGCAGTTTCATTATTTCTCTCCTGAAATCTCAGATTACAGTTAATCCTGTGCTTTTCAGATTTATAATTTTGATTCCCACAGGACTACAGATCTGCTTCTGAAAGCTTTTCTCTCCCACCTGTCTCATCTTGATCCCACATGCTGTTTTTCAAGGTGACACACCACTCTTCAAACATAGGAGGAGGTGGGGAAGGAAAGGAGGGGGAAAAATCATTCCATTTTAAATTGGTGCAAAATGAAATAAGACTTTAAAATGTTACAAAGAAAACACTTAATCTCCCAAAGTATTACAGGGCCAGCACATCCCCACCTTCTGCATCCCCCTAATCCTATTATATAACACCAGAAATAAGCAGCTGGCACAATAGAAAATGCCAAATAAATGATTTTGAACTGCTTGAAACTGAGCAAAAAAAAGTAAGATGGATAAAAAGCACTGGGAACGTGACAAGAATATGAGAGTATTCGGCCCCTAGTCTTGTGCATAATGGCTGTCACTCAAGTGTGTCTCCTTCAGACTTGGGAAGTTATTCATTCCACTGGAGACTTTTTGATCTGAGTATCATCTTGCATGAAGGTTTTCATGAATTGTTTCTTTCAATAGTTTGATGGTATTTCTTTCTCGGCTAAATGAAGAGAAGTATTCATGAGAGCTCTGCAATTTGAAAATGTTTTTAAGGAATATGGTCATGTGAGTGCCTGTCTCTGCTTTTCAATTCATTAGTCAGGAACGAGGAGGTGGTGAGATGCCCCTGTTCCTTCAGATTCTCCTTGCAGTAGAATGCTCTGGTGCATGTCCTGGTAATTGCTGGGGGTTTGGGTTTTTTAATCTGATGCCTCTCCTCTCCATTCATAAAGTGCGAAGTATTTACATAGCTGTCACTTCTGCCTCTCATTCCACAGAGAAAACTAAAGTAGAGAAGAGAAGAATGATTTGTGCTCAAGGAGACAATGTTAACGCAGAAATGCAGTTTAGGTTTTAGTCCCCATGATTAGGTTTTCTCTGGTGTTCCTGTCTCCAGCTCTCCAGCAGAGTAGGGTTACTCACTCCCTAACAAAGGAAAGTGTTGAGCCCATACAATGCTCCTTTCAGATGCAAACTGTGAAAAGCTTCCAGGTTATCTAACCCCAAGCCAGTGAACCTACACTTGTAAATCACATCTGTACCAACAGAGATTTTCCAAAATTTAGTTAATTTGTGAAGTTTGACTTTTGAAAAGTCAGATGTAACTGTAGACCTCCTATATTCTTATTCCACTGTGACAATATGGATAAACTGTATCAAAAAATTCTTAATAGGGTCCCTTTTTAAGGTGAATTAAGGCCTTGGCTGAGGTGTTTGGGTTTTTTCAACCCCACTTAGGACACGTATTACTTTAAAGCAAAATAAATAGCCATGGCTGCCCATGGCTGTGACTATGCCAGATGCACAAGTTGCCAAAATTGTACGGCAGACAAGAAACTGCACCTGATGTCCCAGAAAAGGTTTGTGATGTCTTTTACTCCTAAACAGAAAGTAGTACAACTTTAAGATTGAGCTCTAGTCCTGGTAGCTTTTTGCACACTTTCTTAAAATTAGGTCAAAGTATTAGTCCTAGCTAAAAGTGGAGGCCAAATTCAGGAAATAGGGAGGAAAGGGAAGGACAAGGAGGAAAGAGATTGTTATAAACCAGAGCCACAGATTAGAAAGGAGGTGAAAACACATACCTGTGACATGAATGTTTTAAAAAAAGAAATGTGTCTAAATAGCAAATGTACACATTTTTTCTTTAGAAATCCTTTTTGCTTCGGATCACATTGTTAAATTTTAATATCAATAAATTATTAAATAATTTATTTAATAAATATTAATATTATTTAATATTAATAGTGTCTTAAATGTGAAGACACTGGCAGAGCTCTATGCAATCCATACATTTGCCATCACTCTTTGTGATTGCATAAGTGTGGCAATGAATATAGGATTTCATTTTGAAGATGTAAACTTTTGAAACTTCTATAAATGAGAAATAAATAAGTGAACTAATATGTGAAATACGGTATTTGTCCACCACATTGCTACTACCAGGATTTCTAGCAGCCACAGGTCTCTGACATGACTAGAGTACGCCTTCATGCCAAAACAGGAGTGATATATAGGACTGTAAAGAAACTTGAAAATTATTTGTGGTCATGCTGGGTCTCAGCCTATGGATAAACACAGCCTTTCAGTGTCCATGACTGCTTTTGTACATATGAGGCTTTAAGGTCATTGTGAATTTAAGGTTCTTTCATTGCATGCCAGATTGTGGGGTTTTCCTCTTTTCTTTGCTGGAGAGTCTTCACTTACCAAGGTTTCCACTCAGAAGATTGCCTTCAAACTTGTTTTCCTCATCATGTTCAGAGATGATGTCTTCAATTTCAGCCTGTGCATGCTCAGAATACAGGGTTAGTTTCTTCTAGGTGTCGTTTAGGAGCTGTCTGTCCCAGTAGACTTCAAGCGCAGCACCAGACAGAGACTTGAATATAAAAGCAAGTAGGGCTGATGTGCCATATTTAACACAGATTGTGCAGGGAAATCAACCTTAAAAGATTTGTGTGTGTTCTTCTGCTTCTTCTCTAGTTCTTCCATTAATGCTTCAAAATTATTCCTAGGTCTTCGTGGTAGCTTAAAGAATCATTTATATCCTGGTATAATCACTTATTAACATTACTGTACTTGAAAACAGCCTCTATTGTAAGCCTAAAACCCCTGTTAAGATTGTGGAAGCAGCACTGTTAGTATTGTGCAGCAGTTGTCAACTACACAGCCTTGGGGTGGGAGATGCCCAGCTGTTGCCCTACAACAACCAGTTTAATAACACTGGTTCGCATGCAGGCAGTGAGAGAATCCTGTTCATTTTGTAATTCACACAATTTATCCTGTAAAAAGAGATTTTTAGGGGAACCTACATAAACTAAACCTCTCATATCCAAAAATGGCCTAGCTTTGATTGGGCACCAGAGCTAGGTACTCAAAGTGCTGTTCTATCTATCATCCACTGGAGCAGGTTTGAGTGATCTGCCTTTCTACAGAGCCAAGCTCCTTGTAGCCATTTGGAGCACTTCCACCAACACTGGCCCTGGAGGCACGGCACAGGTGCCTGCTTTGTGCTCTTACCTGAGATGGATTTATGCATGTGCACGTTACACTGAGATCATAAAACCAAGAAACCCTGCTCAAATTTCACTAAGTGTCAAAGCACTGGAGAAACCTAACTCCAAGCCAGAGCATCTTTGTGGGAAAGTCCTTTGACTGGTTCTCGGTTTCTTCAGAGGGAAGAGAGCTATTGCATTTTTCCAAGCTATTCAAGGGCTTAGAGATTTCAAAATGAAATATTTCAAAGCAGGTTAACGCTGCGGTTAGTTTAATGTGGAGCTGCAAAAGATATTTCTAAGTACCAAACAGTGCTTGTGCTACATGAACTGTGAAATACTTCACAGCAGCAAAATACCCACAGCAGTCAGCACATCTTTGTGCTCCTAAGGTCTGGAGCACATCTGAAAATATTAAATTCAGATTCACCTCTTCAAATGTTATAGCCAGAAACAGCCCTACCCATATTAGTTTCTTGATTCAAGAAAACAACATTTTTCTGCATGTATTTTAGGAAAAAAAAAAAAAAAAAAAAAAAGCTAGAGATTTCTTCACCAACAGCTAAGAGCCTACAGAACTGTCTGAGAGGTGACTAATTCATGGATCTTGGGAGGACACACAACTAAGGAAAGTGATGCAAATAGTTATTTTTTTCAAATTTATGTGTCATAATCACTGCAATGAGTGAAAAGCAATTTTTAAGTTAGGACAATGGGAAGCAGCTAGCTGCATGTAGAACAGACCAAAGAACATATTAATACTTCTGCAGAACAGATAAAATTCAATTTACTCTTTTAATGCTCATAGCCAGAACAATCACCACATTCTTGTGCAAAAGGCGTGGAAGAAGAAGCAGGTGGAGAAAAGATGGAGCATTCCAGCCAACTCGTAAGAGGTTTTAGAGGTTTTAGAGTAAACCCATGTTTTTTAGTCAAGACAGGTATATTTTCTATGAGGAAAACATTATTTGTTTCCTTTTCCCTTTTTAATCAGTACAGTTCTCCCAAATTCGGCATAGTAATTAGTCTGAAAGCTTCATGGAATAACAAACATAAACTTTTTCATATTATATTTAATTACATATGTCATTCTTCCATTTTATAATTACCTTTCATATATAAGGTTGTGAAGATCATTTTAATGACTTTCAATTATTTTGCAATTGATTGGTTTTAATTCCTATGCTCTTTTATTAGGAATGTCTGCAAATTACTTTGTGGATGAATGAGTGTTGCAGAAGGTTCTGCATCTGTTTCTTTTTCTGAAAAACAAGCTGGTGAAATAGAGTCAAGCATTCGGCATAAATTAAAAGCTCACACACATGACATTTGGAAAACAGTTTGGAACTATAATTTTAGCTGTGATGATAGAACTGAATTGATGGCCTAGAAACTATACCATTGGTGAATACTTGAAGCTTATAGAAATTGCCTTGCTGAATGGCTTGAAGCATAGGAGCTGCAAATCCAGACCAAGAATCCCACCTAGCTCCTGGACTCTTATGATTAAATCAGAATGTCTTTTATTCTTGGTTTTGGGAAAAAACCCCACAACCACCAACAAAAAAAGATGGTGTAGATGTAATTTTTAAAACACTCAAGACAAAGAATTCAGATAGAGGTAAACTACTTTTATTTTCTTCAGCTCTAAAATGGCTTCCCAGAAAAAGTATGGCCATAGCAGCAGGGATACAATATGCAGTTACACAGTAGAAGTTTCTTGTGATGCGACTTTGCCTTTTGAACTGATAAACCAAGTTTTAATTACTGGAGTGCTGTGTCTGAAGGCAGACAATATTTGATGTTTCAAGGGCTGATTAACATTTCCTGTGACCCATAAAACTGTGCATTTTCTTTTTACATTGCAAACGTCCTGGAAGGAAAAAAAAGAAGAAAAAAAAAAGCCACTATTTATTTTCCCAGACGGTGAGAAGGAATCTGCATCCCACTGGTAATCAGTAAACCATTTACTTTGATTATTTCTGGTGTTTGGATTCCTCCATCGCACTGCATTATTCCTACTTGGAATAACAATGCTCACCTGAACCAGAGGAAACTAAATAGCAGATGGGAAGGGGTAGCAGTTCAACAGTCTATAAAATATGTATGAAAATGATCAAAATTCTCAACAGTTATTAAGGGCTTTTTGAAATACTGGAGGTTCACTAAGCAGAACCACAAGCTGTGACCTGAAAGAGACACTTTTACACTCAGCTTCAGAGGTAGACAGACCAAAAGCCAAGCTCATTAAATGGACCCCAAAGACAACAAGAAGTCTTCTTGTGGCTCGTGAAACTATGGAAGTGTTGCAAATTAGAGATTTCTATTACAGAACTGAATGTCTGGTTACGAACATGAGCTTTTTTGCATAATTACAAATACAGGTTCACAGGAATCCTGGAAGTTTAAATGTGCCTCATCCTCAGCATAGAAATGTATCATTATTGCAGCTGTTTTTACAAAGAAATACCAGTCTTTCCTTTTACAAAAAAACCCCAAACCAAACCATAGTCTCAGACTCAGATTTGGATCATAAAAGGTGTAGTTGAGAATGAAGGGTTTTAAGAAAGCAAAGCTAATGCAGAGATAATTTCAAATTCAGATGGAATCAATTCACTGTAATTTTGTATGCACATTAAGTAGAAAGACAATTTGGGGAGGCGGAGGAGGTAGGAGCAAGTGAGACACAGTCAGCTGAAGATTAATACATCCCACGTTTCCCCAAATCAAGGAGATGAAGGAGCAATCTAGGATGGACTTAGAGCACTGCCTGCCTACAGCAGGCAGCCCAGCTGCTCAGGAGAAGCCTGGGTGTTCCACCTTGATGGAGGTGGTTCAGGAACGTGCCAGCAGCTGCCATTCAGACTGAGTGAAAAGGAGAGCTTGCAGTCCATGAAGGGGCTGCAGTTTTACACAAAACAAGGTCTATCCTTCGTCTCTTTTCACTGCAGTATCCAGGTGTGAAAGTGAATATACAGGCATGATGTTCTTATGATACAGAGATGAGCCAGCACCACTGTTTTAGAGAGAGAAACTGAAAAGCAAAATAGTTCTCTGCTCACTCCTATGCTAACAAAGACCAAAGTTCCACCCTGCTGTACCTCATACAATAGGATCTCTGAGTATATGAGAAAATGGGAGAGGATTTTAGATTTTTTTTAGTTATTCTACCTGGTTTTTAGTTATTCTACCTGTTTTAGTTATTCTACCTGAAAGGAAGTTCTAAAATATAGGTAGACTGGGCTGTTTATGGGGTTTGGAGTAACTCTGTGAAAGCTGCAGGGAAGAAGAGTCTGATTTATCCCTCCTCTAATTTCACCTCTAATCTTTCCTGCCTAAATCTTGCTCAGCCTCTTCCCGTCCGCCCCAACAGATTAATTTCTCTACTGCACTCCTGCAAAAGGCCAGAAAAGAAAAGGTAATGTGTGAGCAGTAGAGGCCCTCAGAGCATGTAAGGGGTGAAAAAGGTATCAGAAAAGTGAGAGATAGCCTGAACCAAACAAATCTCTCCTTTAATTCTGCAGAATTTCTGAAAGCTGTTGCTATCCTACAACTGAGTACAAAAGTATATCCTGACTCCCACTTGTGTCAATAGAAATGGCTCTGCAAATAGTCACACATGTGAAAACACTTCACATCATGAGGTAGTCTTAATTATGTTTTTGTCTTCTGAGTAGAGCTATAAAAAGTACTTCAGATTAAGGCTCATCCTAGATTGTATCCATGTGGACTGACTTGCTATTTATTGAATCTCATGGATCCAGAGATAGGCTGTTTGTGGAGAATGTGCTTGTTCCAGCTATGGGAAGGGGATGCATGAGCCTGGCCAGTCAAGGCCTTGCTTTTAGCCCTACGTGTTTTTTATGTGACAAAAGCCTTAAATACTTTTCAGTTTGAGTCACTGGCTAGTTTTGTCACTACTTTAGCAGGTTGCTAACCACTATGGTATTCTTCATAGGTTTAAAGTTGTGAGTACCAGCAGAAGAAAGAGTCTATAATTTTGACTCAATAGTGAGATTAATTCTGTCAAAGTTCTATAACCATGTAGGACCTGCAGTAGATGCTCTTATCGAACAAATGGCTATTTATTTTTTGTCAAGTAAAAGAAGTTCTCTAACTATGCTAGCTCTGTAAAGATCACCAAAAGAAGAACAAAACATGTTCCAATTGGAAAGAAGTGTATCCTTCTGCATTCAAAAGTAAATTTCTGTCTGGGATTCTTGTTCTGAACTGTAAAATCCCACTTTCCTAGGTATGATTCCTAGTGTCAAACATGCAATATACACTCTGAAATTTTAAATTGCTTACTTTTATAGACCAAGCTGTTATGCTTTCCAGCCTGTATTGGCCTTAAAAGTGATATCCCTAAAAATATCAGTGTGAGTCTCAAGGACAATGGAAATCAGCCCTGTGTGATGCAGTCCTGAAGGTTTTGTGCACTCTGGTCATGATTCACCGAAGCATTGAGTAGCATATATTTTGTCTTATATGAACCTATTGAACTTAGCAGGGATATTTGCATAGTTAAAGGTAAGGATGCATTTGAGCACTCAACTGGATTACATTTTGAGCAATTCTCTGCTGTCAAGAACCTGTTTACTGCAAATAAAGTAGCAGACCTTGCCAGAGAGAAACACTGGCGTGTCACTGTTAAACATTGCTTTACTCTTTGGAAACCACCAAAGTCACTAGTTACATACAACCACGGTTAGTTATGAGCCTTCCTCCCAGACTATAAATATTTATTTAGCAGACAGGGGAGTGTTAAGGTACAGAACAGTGCAATGCAATTAAGTAGTTAAATTCTCAGTCTTTCATGCAGATAAGATAAATGTCAAAGGAAAGACTTCTACACAGAGAAATCCAGCTAGTGTTGAGAACACAGACAATTATTCTAAATATGTGTATATGTATGATCAGGTTTGGACCAGATCCTTCTTGACAGCAGGATCACTGTTACCCAAATGAAGATGTCCCTACCACCACCTCACCCCACTTACATCTTGCTGGGTTTTTCCTGTTAGCACATGACCACTAATCAGTGAACTTCTCTTAAAGAACTCATTTTGTCCTTTGTTTTTTGATTCAGAGAAGTTTATGTCTAGATCCTTTATTCTTGACTTGCGTGCAATTTATAGCAAAATCTTTCCTTCATTCTAAAAACATTCTCGTCCTTAAAAAAAAGAGGTTTCAGACAAAACATTAGGCAAATCTTTTTAATCAACTACTATATCAGGTTTGGTTTCGTTTTCTGGTTTGGTTTTGGGTTTTTAAATGTTGTTTAGCTCTAATATTGTTTTTACATGATAGATACCATGAAAACTCAAATATTTTCAGTCAGTCTGTTGTTCTCAAAGTTTAAATATACCACATTGAAAAGGAACATTCAAAGAGCCTAATGACTGCTATTAATAAATAAACAAACAAATAAATTTGTGATATAAGAATCCTGACAATCTGCCCTTTCACTGAAGAACACACCCAAATATGCTTAAGAAGAAAAGAATGCAAGTCAAGTTTGCCCCTATCCATTAGTAATATATAAAAAGCACTAATTATACTAATTTCTCTATTAAAATCAACATAATAATGATCAAATAGAAGTTCAGACAGAGCCAACAGAGAAAAAATATACATTTGTAAAACAAGTATATCAATCAGTCCCATACCTTCACACTGGACACGTAAGTTCTTCCAATGAGTTTTAGTTACGAAAAGTACAATTCAAAACCAGATTGTGAATACACTGTTTAACATGGCTGCCAAGTTAGAAAAGTGGCACCTCCCATATAAACACAAAGTGTAACTTAGCTATTTTTCTACCACTCTGTTGGTTATGCAGAAAGTACAGGTTTTTCAGTTGCTTATGCAGGGATTTTCAGTGGAAAAATAGTGCTAACCACAGAGGCAATGTAAAGCTAAACCATTCTTAGAGAGGCTGGTAAGAGATGGCAGAGATGGGAAAACTTAACAAAATAAGTAATGAAGTAATGAAATAAGCCCATGGATACCGTCAATCTTTAGGTAAATAATTTTAAAACAACCTTTAGCCTTAGGGAGATCATGTTTCATTTAGACATAGAATGAGCCAGCTGCATCAGCAAATCCATCTCTCAAGGGTTACCATTTATTCTGATGTTGAATGTTAGAGCTGCAGGCAATGAAAATTACTGATCAAAATCTGTATTTTTAAAATGTTTACATTGGGGTGATAAACTTCAGTGAGCTATAGTTGATGTTTCTTGGGGTAAGGAAACATCCAAGTATTATAATGGTCATGATTTTAGTTGTGTGTGAACCTCTCTGACTTGATCACAGCTCACCTGTCAGCAGCAGATCTGTCCTTCATGTTGAAATAACATTTCATGGTCTAGCACATAACCAAAGGCCATGCTCTGATTCTTTACTTGTGGGTTTTTTGATTCAAGGGCTCAGTCAAGAGAGCTCCCCCCATTTGCTTACAGGTTTTAGCAATTCAGAAGGGCTGTCTGTAAGCAAGACCCTTGCAATGGGACCGTCAGCATGGCTGCAGTAAGAATACTGCAAAGGGGGATGCTGGGGGAGGACTGGTGTGTTAAACACACAGAAAACCCCCCCAACCTTTTGCAACAACAACCTTTTGCAACCAGTACAAGTTAAGAAGAGAAGAACTCACAAGTGCAAATCATCTAACTCTCATTCATCCCAGCTGCTGCTTTTTTACTGAAAATTGAAATGCTTAAATTTACAGGGGACTGGTAACAAAAAATTACATGCTCATGAAAGGTAAGAGATATAATCTCCAATTTCATTAATGCAGTGTGTTGTCTCTTTTGGATCTCTTGTTCCTCCTTGGAAAAGAAGTTTTAAGGTCTGAGTTGTAAAATTTTTTCATTCTAAGTGTTGAGGAATGTTTTACTTCTGTAGCCCAGCTCAGAGCTGACTTAGCATTTATGATAGACTCTTTGAAGGCTTAATCCTCTGAGTTTTGGCAATGATTGTAATGGTTGTCCCATTACCGTGAGTCCCAAAACAG
Source organism: Pycnonotus jocosus (assembly GCA_013400435.1). NCBI lineage: Eukaryota > Metazoa > Chordata > Aves > Passeriformes > Pycnonotidae > Pycnonotus > Pycnonotus jocosus. The sequence goes on along the minus strand of VWYP01026217.1, from coordinate 1,242,116 downwards.
GGAATAAAGAGTCCAAATGGTCCTTTATTGAGGACATTTTACTACTGGGCTTGCCTATGCCAAATCAAACTAAAGCAATTACTCTAATTCATAAACTGCTTGAGCAGGATCTGTGTGCTTAAGGAGAATGACATAGTGCAATGCAGAGTTAAACATCAGGGAACTCTTTCTGATCCAAAGGGCTGCCCACTGTCTCTGTCACTGAGCTGTTCCTTCAACCAATACATAGATATGAAGCATAAACACAACTTAGGTCAGATCCTGAATGGTGCCAGAAAGATGATGGTTTGGCACTTCCATTCCAAAAGCAAAAACAGGGGACAATTCCAAGCCATGCTTGGATATGTAACTGCTTGCCTTCTCTTAGCACATTCCCCAACATCAATCTGCCTTTTTGGGGTTTTTTTTGGTACTAAAATTGAATATGTTTTATTAAAAAGCAAGGGTAAGTTGTGTAAAGGTCTTGAAAACTCTTAACTATTGTGTGATTGTAGAAATAGTTTTCTGCCACATTTCTCTGTTTTGCTCTATCTGAACTAGAATTTATTTCTGGAGTCAGTGTTTGTCTGCAGTGGGCAGCTTGATAGGCCACATGAAGAGTAAATGCTGCATATTGGACCAGAAAGCCCCAATTCTTCCTTTCTGATCTAGAGCACATAATCATGATCAGCCTATGAGGTCATTCTGGGCAGCTGGGGGAAGGTTAGGACACCAACAGGGAATAAGTTTTTGAAGTTTGCCCCAGAACAGGACTGTTAGGAAAGTGTCACGCTAAAACACTGACATAAAGAGGAAATCTTTTGAAAAGCACTGGCTTTGTGCCCCAACCTTGTCAGAGAAATTTCCAAGTAAGAAGCTGAGCCTGTTCTCCCAATCATTGTTTTGCCTGAATGGTATGTGGAGGGATGACCCTTGTGTAACACATGTAAGGGCTGAATTCATTAACCAGCAACACTGCCTAAAAGGTTTTTCTTTGCCTCAGAGCATGAGGGTGGTATAATTCATGGAATTCAAGACTGACAGAAGGAATTATTTTGACCTTCGTTACACAAGCAAGGTTACGTGTGGTAGTCCAATTCCTAAGTACAAAGAACATATCTAAAATGCTGGGTAGAGGTACAGAGGTCAAAGGCATTATGAACCATATAAAGAAGTAACTTTAAGATTGGCGGTAGTCCTTAGCTTGAGAAATCAGAAAGATTCCTAATTTCAGCTCCTTATTTTCAGTCATGTGCTGTTGAATCCTGTGCCTACAAAGCAAAATGAGCACTAAATAATTTGTTCAAAATGGTTTAAGAATAGCATTTTAGCTTTTCTAGCCAGCATCCTCAGTTTGATGCATAATTTTTCACTTCTCTAAGGAAATACTGTGATTGCTCAAAAGAGGTTCTGCATACAAAACAGAGCTTGATTTGAAACCTCAGACAGAAGCTGTCTCTGGACAAAAAAATTGTTTTTCCCCCTGAATGCCCTGTATAACACACCCAGAATATGCTGCAATCTGAATTTAAACAGAGCCTTTGGTTTTCATTCTTACTGCAATTGGAAACAGTACTAATCTACAGGTTCTATATTTTGACTCCACAGTAAATATTATTCAGAAATAAATATTTATAATTAAGTAATAGAAAATGTATGGGATTGACTATATAGGTGGCACTCAATTGTAGCTGTCTGTAATAGGCTTAAAATTATGAAAATTGTTAAATGTAAAATAATAATTACCTTGTAACAGCAGAAAATTATTGAGAAAAAATGTTTTAGGGCTTGAGTCTCTTAGTTTATGCAAGTTTGCACCATTATTTTAATACTACAGATCACCTCCTGACTTGCAGTGGAATAAAAGGAAAATTTAATTTCCCTCTCCTTTTAGCAGTGACTAACATTATGACTGGATTATGACTGGTAGAGATCTTATTCCTAAATTACAGATTGTCAAATTTGGCAGTCACAAGACCTTTCCTCCCTTTATTGATACAACCAAAGCTGATATTTTCTCCAAATGATTTGAAGTAACAGCCCACAAAGGGAAGCAGTGTCTGCCTGCTACTTCAGCAGTATTTCATACAGCAGTACAAAATCAGAAAAAACATTTTTTGACTGTTGCTTCTTTAACAGCAGGATATAATGTTTGATCAAATAGGATTTCCTTGTGTTTCTACAAATCTCTGAAGTCTTGAAGTAAAGGTCAGGAACTCATAAACATCCTTTATACATATTTATGACTTTATACTTCTATATCAGAGTGCAAAATAGTCATATCCTACCTGGGGGCTACACCTGGGATGTGATTACTGCTTCTGCTGGTGTTGGCCTCCACCAGAAAGCAGGCAGGACTCTGGTGGCCAGCCAGGAGCATGCATATTCTGTGCAGGAAGCAAGAGCCACACTGAGCTCTGGGTCAGAATGTGTAATCTGGATGTGGCCTCCAGCAGACTGAGGTTCACATCTGAAATACCAGAGCACAAAGGAGCTGACACCAAATGCAGCCTCGCTTGCTCTACAGCAACACTAAAAAGCACATTTAAGGAACAAAATGCCAGACAGAACTAAGAGAGCTACTGGCAGCCAGCTAATAAAAAAAGATGTTACCACAACAATTTCAAGTGATACTGGGGAGCAGAGCTCCAGTCTCAAAAAGCTGGACTTGCACAAGCACATTCCAATCCCCTTTAATTCTGTCACGTGAGAAATATCACTATGCCAATGGCTTGGGTGCTTTGTTGTGTTTACTTTCAAAGGAATAAATGTAAAATCTACATGAAGAAAGTAAACAAGCAAAGGTGAGGTTTGTTTTTCTGTTAACACCTGCAAAAGAGATTTTAAAAGATTGATGTAAAACAAAGCACAAGACACAAAATGCGTCAGAAGCATTTGAATAAGAAGGAAACTGAAGGAGGTGCAGCAACAGGCACTGGTGACTCAGTAACATTCATCAAGATTTGTACTTGTACAGGACCTCTTACAGATAAACAAGGAGACACATGGACAGAAAAAGAACACAGAATAATTGCTGAGACTCTCAGAGCACAGCAAGTAGGCTGGAACTACAAGAGAAACTGTTGACTGGCAGTAACTACTTGCACTCAACTAATCCTTCACATCATAAGCAAAGAAAGGAAAAATGAGATTCAAGTAAAAGCCAAGGGAAACCCCAGGGAAATTCCAAGTTAAAATGCTGAAAGCTTGTACTAAGTGCCTTGATTTTAAGAAGTTTTATACAGCCTGGGCCTATGAAGAGTGTCCTGACAAAACATAATAAAATGCAGATTTTTCCCTTAGGGAAATAAATAAATAGTTGAATTAATAACAAATATTCCATGGTAACAAATCCAAATTACTTGAAACTGAGCAATCAGAAAAAGGAGGAAAATATTCAGGCCCATGTTCAGAAACACAGGAGTGCTTAATCAGGTGGCTAGGGCAAACATTGCCAATGCTCTGCTGTCAGCTAGGAGGGATCACAGTCTCATTGACACTGAGGCAAGGAGCAGGTATAAACTGATTTATTGCTGTTATTCTATGCCTGCCTTGGTCCATCCACTTCCATAAGCCCAAAGACAGCCCAAATGGACATGATGCCTGGTTGTTGGAGAGGATTGGTGATCTTCAGGACTCAACCAGTTATAATTGCTATTTCCACCATGCTGCTGCTTGTATAGCAACATATTTACACAACAACGACAACAAAAGACACTTGTTGATGTAAAACATTCCTCTCTAGGCTGTTGGGGGCCACAGTCCAAGCCTGCCAGATGCACACACGGCACCAGCAACAACTGGAGCCTGATCATTTTCACCCTGCAGAACAGGACCCCAAATGGCCATCACTCCTCTCCCACCTTGCACTGGCTCCAGGTAACACAAGTTTGCTTCAGGGAATGTTCAAGCCCATTTCTAAGGGCAGGACACTATTTGGCGGTTCTGGTAAAGTTCCTTGTTGCTATGAAAATTATCCAAAACAGGCAAATAATCTTGGAGGAACATTGGGGATATCAGAAGAACTAAATATAGAACTTGAAAACCAACTTATAGTTAAAAAGTTTAAAGTTTTCTCACTTCAACTATTCAAAAATTTACTAATTATATCTTCCAGTTGTGTCTTGTTTTCCCACTGAGATCTGAGACACAAAATTATGAGCCAGCATTATTTATTGGCAATATTTTTGTGGATCATCCTTACGCCATAATGCTCTCTGGTCTGTGATGGATATTATAAAGAAATTTGCTACATGGAGAGATTTGTCTAGGACTTAATGGAATTCAGTGATGATCATTATTTCTCCTAGTCCTCTTGCCATCTTTGCTGATGGCTCTGCTAAGAAATCACTAACACCTAGTCTGAATACAGCCTGTAGGACAGAAACTGAACCAATTGGATGTCTTGGGCCCTGTGGCCTTGGCTTAGGCTTCTCCTTGTGTTTATGGCAGTGAAACCATTTTTGTGCAAGTCTGAAACATTTGACTTGAATTTAGGAAAGATGCATACCTTTGCATCCCAGAGGTGAGGGTAAAACAACTTAGGCTTCTTTGGAATGTGACCACAAAAAATTCTGTCATTTTCACTTGATAACTTTATTCCAACTGTTGTGCCTTAATTATAACATTTTTAATATGTCCTTTTGAAACATAGTGTGGTCACATAATGATAACATATACCACTACTTTACAGTATTTATTACAAATAAGAAAGGATTATACAATGCATTGGACTTCTCAGTGGGTTGGAACAGATTAAGCTTCTTTATGAAAACTCTGTTCTTCTCTCATCCTAATTCTGTACCACTCTTAGAGACAATACCCAACTGCAGCCCAAATACACAGAATACTCATACAAAATGTTAAGTCTGATCTTTTATCGTGACAGCTACCATGCTGCTTTCCATTAAGGAAATCATGTTAGAAGCTTTTATCATTATGAATCAGGAGGTGACCAAATGCTACTCTCTGAAAATACAAAAGATCCCTGTGATCTTGAACCTGCTTTTGGTTTCTTCATCCCCCACCACCTACACTTCTGTTTCTGTAAGTGGCTATTCTGAATAGTAATGTAGATTGGAAAGTTGATTTATATTTGAAAACTTTTAAATTATATTCATTTCCAGTCTGGAAGCAGGAAAAAATATTATCTCTATTGATTTTAACACTTTGGATAATGTATCTCTTTAATAACTGGCTTTAATAACATGATGGCTAGCAGTAAATTCACTAGCACTGATTGATCACACCAATACCCTGCAATTGTGAACAGCTGATTAAGTCTTCAGTTATGGGCTTCTAATCAGACATAACAACCTGGATGTAGGTACTGCTACATCCAGAGTACAGGACTGAATGGTAGGGATGGGAATCTCTAATTGGATAATTCAGATTACTTAAGAAAGAACATCTGAGTAAAACAGCACCAGCTGGCTGTATGTGTGCTATTAACTGTGAACACACTGAGGGAGGTATTTTATGAAGCACAACTTTGTGCTGTGACCCAAGAAGTAAATAGGCACTATAATCACAACTATTATTACATGTCTGATATATAAAGGATGGAAGATAGTCACTTGGCAGCTGTGACTTCTTACTCAATTGGCAATGCATTTTTTTACAAGGGTTAGTCAGATTAATTATTATAAAGAGTCACAGTGCCATCTAGAGACTGCAGACACCTTTCAGAACTGATGCTAGAGGAACAGAGAGGGCTTTGTTGTCATACTCAGGTTTAATACATTGTGCCTTGAGAACACTGCTTTTCACTGAAACAATAGCTTGCTTTGTGATTATTACTATCCAGTTTTGATCACGAGCCTACCTCTTGTCTTCACGGGTTTTTTTTTTTTTTTAAATCCAATCCTCAACATGAAAATGCAAAGAGGACCGGGGGCTGGTGGAGGCAGGCTTAAGCAAAACTAACCTGACAGCCAACCTGAGCCCTGAAGTATTTTTGGCTGAAGTGCAGCTGTGGTGTTAAGCACCAGAAGGCACTATGCACTCATGAGATAATCTGAGGGAACTTCAGAGTGAATGCAGGTGACACATGCTTTCCCTTGCTCTGTTTATTGGGGTGGGAGGCAATAGGAAGCATTGTGCATTTCCAGCCCTTCTGGTTGAGGTTGTGTTGGGAAGCCTGTGTGCTCAGTGTTGGCCGTGAAAACACAACCTTCACTCATATAGGAAGGAAGGCAGGCAGGCAGAGTGGTATGAGTGTCTGAAGAGCATTACCTCTCTGCTCTGTAATGTGTGGAGGAACAAACACTTGGCAAAAGCCAGTTACCAGAAAGACCGAGGTAAACAATCTGGGATTAGCAGTGGAGAAAAGTAACACATTCTGATTTTTTTTTTTTTTAATTAAACCAGAGAGGTTTAAATAATGCCTTCTAATGACAAGAAGCCACTCTGAATTTTCCTGAAACCTGAAGCAGGAGTTGCAATCTGCCGCTGTAAACAGTCTCCTGTATCTGTGTCACACAATTCAGGATTCAGATGGTCCAAGAGCAAAGAGCCAGTTATGGGAGTTGGGTGACATGGTTTGTGGCCACAGTTTATATAATTCAGTCAGGTGTCCAAAATCAGTTGGGTTATATCTCCTGTCTCTGTGGAGAAAATTCAAACATTTCATTTAATCTTCAATTCTGGGGATTTGGAAACGCAGGGTCCACAGAGGTGCTGTAATTTCTGCTTATACTTCATATTCTTGGTGCCTTGAAGGAGAAGGGAGAGGAGGATTTGGACACCTGGAGGCTTTGCAGGTTATTTGGAAAGCCCAGCAATTCCCCAGAACTGGCAATCCCCCATTCCACCCTTCTCAGTGTCTGTAAAGCCATTTCAGAGCTGGGACAACAGCTACCCACACTGGATGCTGTTACACAACCAAATGGGAACTTTGGGAAAAGTTTATCAGGGAGACCCTCTTGCTGAGTCACAAGGAGCAGGATGTATCACCATGCTTTTTAAACTCCTTCTCAGAGAGGAGTCCAGGTGCAGCTGGATCCAGTCCTGCCCCCAGATTTGGTCATTAGCTTATGTCTAAAGAATTGCATAAGTGAAATAGAACCGCTATGCAAGTTTGTCCCGAAGGATTTAGCCTGGCAAACCAGATATTCAATATTAATAAAATGAAAGATTTTTTTTAAATCGTTAATGTTTAAGTAAAACTGCAAAAATTGAAAATGGAAAAGGACAAAAGGTCAAAGAGGCAAAAGGCTTTAATCAGAATTATTTAATACACAATAAAACTAAAAAATAGTGCACTTCCTATTAAATCAATAATATCAGACCCAGCTTATCAAATATATATTGATGTTACTCACCCATTTCAATGGTCTTGGGCAATCACTTTCCCCCAGCTTTGGGTATCCTTAGGGGGCACTGCCATGCAAGAGAAGGATCTTCGCACACCTTAGAGAGATGTGCTAGAAATCCCCTCCGTGAAAAAGTTGGACTGGTCTTTTATAGTATACAATGACTGACTGTCAACCATACACAATTATGTGGTGGTGTGCTCACTGTGGTGGGTTGACCTTGGCTGGGTGCCAGGTGCCCATCAAGCCACTCCCAGACTGACCGGGGAATCAGAATAAGATGGAAAACAACTCATAGACTAAGATAAGGCAGTTTACTAAAGCAAAAGTGAATGTATTGGAGTGCATACACAAAGAAAAAAAAAGTTTATTCTCTACTTCTCATCTGCAAGAGATGTTCAACCACTTCCTGGGAAGCAGGGCTTCAGCAGGTGGACTAACTGCTCCAGCAGGCAAACACTGGAAACAACAGAAACCACTCACCCTGTTCCTCCTCCTTTCCTTAGCTTTCATATCTGAGCTGATGCCCTGTGGTGTGGAACACCCCTTTGGTTAATTTGGGTCAGCTCTCCTGGTTGTGTCCCCTCCCAGGATCTTGCCCAGCCCAGCCCCTTGTGGGGTGGGATAATGTGGAGGGGCAGAGCTGATGCTGTGCCGGCCCTGCTCAGCAGGAGCCAAAGCACGGGTGTGCCACCAACACCTTTCTAGCTCCCCATGCAAAGCACAGCACTGAGAGAGCTCCTAAGGGAAAATGAACTCCAGCTCAGCCAGACCCAACACACCTGCTCAGCAAAACATGCTCTATTGCTGAAAAAGGTATTACCAGCTCTTGGCTTTCTCCTGCTCGACGCTTCTGGCTCTCACACTCCTGTCAGGGCCTGCACACCCATCCTGCTGCCAGCCTCAGCCAGGAGGCATCTGTCTGGCACTTGCTCATCATGGGTCTAAATTGAGATTGTTTGGCCAGATGGTCTCAGCATTCTTCAACACCAAAAATCCTCTTTGCTCAGACCATCACTGCCAACTTGTAAATGAGACAAAGTTCGAGTTGCTGTACCTAGTCTAGGCAGAGTGTACTGATACAGATGCTTGAATACCTGACTTCTTTGCATACTATGCAAACTTAAAATCTTCATTTTTCCCTTTTAAGCAAAGTGGAAATGGAGTTTGGGTAACTGAATGATAATGATAATAATAACGTACTCTGTGTGTTAAGGAAGAATCACTGGCAGACCTATTGGACCCTCATTTCTCCCAGAAGTACATCTTGTTGAAGAATTACTCTTCCCCTGGCAGATGGAGAGAGACCCTGCTTTTCTTGCTGCAGGAATGAGCACATGAGGATGTTTAGCTATCATACCCTCATCTCGCTATTTTATTTTTAATCTCATGAAAGGGTTTTTTCTCTTTGAGAAAAGAAGGTAGAAGGGTGCTAGAAGCTTGATGACTATCACAACCAACCCAGGATTACACTCCTGCAGGAAGAGCCATTGTGCATATTTGCATCCAGTGACCATCATGCAGGGTAAGTCTCAGCCCTCTGAGACAGCTGGTGGAGTGACTGTGTTGGGGCACTGAGGGTGTTGGAGCCAAAGGAAGCCCTACCACTGCTTTTTGCTCCTGCACCTCCTGCACCACCACAGTGCCCTCTCTGAAGAAACCAGGGCAGCCCCATGCTGAGGTGGGTGTGTAAATACCTGCCTTGCTCTCTTTTGTACCTGTTCTTTAACATGTAAGAGCATTTTTTTTCCATCTTATACAAGGCTGAAATTGATTAATGAAAATGGGCCATACCAAAATTTGAGGCTGGCCTCAGCATCCTGCTGTAGCCCTCAATCCAGGGAGAAAAGTCAAAGCAAAAGGAATGCAATGTACTGGGAGTTATCAATCACCACCAGACACAGGATGACAATGTACCCTTCAGCCTCATTCTTTCCTGAGATGACAAAGTGAACCTTCCTTTTCTTTTCTCTCTCTTAACTCAGCTGTGTGAAATGTAAAAAAAAAAAAAAAGGGAGGGGGGGGAAATGCCAGTATGTTTCAACCAAAAGTATTGATACAAGGGAGCCCCACGGAAGCCTCTTGAGACTGATCTCAATTATGTCTCCTATCCCTTCACAGAGTTCCTCTAAGAATGGTGGTAAAACCCCTATCTGCATCTCTTTAGATAGATATAGAGAGATGTGTATTGCCTAAATATAATATGCTAATACAGAGATGAGATCTCTCTGTTTTGTTAGTTTATATCAGTTACCTTGTTGGTTCCTTCTTAATTTCTATACATAATTTAATTGCACTTTAAAACAAATAATGGACACAATTCTGTAACATTATATCTCTCACTATAACAGGAATTTCTCACTTGTTTTGGGGATATGAAGTTTAACAACTGAGTACCTTTCTAAAGCCAAAGTCCACCCTACCTGCTGTTAGCCCAGTATTAGATGCAACCATTGCATATTTGTCTGTAACAAGCTGAGTGAGATGTTATTTTATGAAAGATGTTGAGGAAACCTACAGAGCAGCTCTTGGTTTGAGAAGGCAATTTAATGGATCATGAAGTGACAAATCAGCATGACAGACCTTCCATATTTTTCAGCAGTAAAACTGCTGAAAAAACTCCTCAATAAAACAAAAAGCCCAGCATGTAGTAAAGAGCAGAGCGGAAGGGCCTAATAGGGCTCTCAGAGGGTGTGCAGGAAAACAGATCTGCTTGATAGTCTGCTGAAAGATCTGCTGTTAAAAATCTCCATTTAGTATGAGACTAATAATCTCCAATTTTGCAAAGAAACCTGTGGATAAAATCTAGTTTTGCTATAAATCCAGATGTTCCACTTGCACAGTTTCACAGCCGTGTTCAGGGCTTTTCCCATGGGGCTGGGGACAGGCTGGCACCCAGGACCAGCACCAGGGAGTCATCCCTGGGTTGCCAGTCTCCTGGTGGACTCTGACTGGAAGCAGCTCCTGAGTCAGGTCCCTGTCCCTTGGGAGCACCCAGAGCACCCCACAGCCATGCCAGTGACCCCTGGGGGCTGCATTCAGGACTCTTGAAGTTTGTATACAAAAGGTTTCTGCACTGCAGTTGTTCTCCTTTGGTCCTAATTACAGTTGCAGAACATTTGAAGTTTTTTGCATATATATTAAGTGATGTCTCACAACAAGACTTTTCATCACAGGTGAGTAATAAGGTCCTTGTGAATTCATATCCAAACATGGATGTATTCTCTAGATCACAGAAGTGAGGTGTTGAGCTGCAAGTAGGACAGAGTCAACAAAACAAAACAGCCAGGGCTTGCCACACGTACACTGCCAGTGTGTCAGGTTGCAGAGCTGAGCTGAATCACAAATTATTGCATAGTAAGGTGTATTTTCCTCCTTTTTAATGGAGCGTAGCTATACTGATAGATTATAATAGTCTTTATGTAAACACAAATTCTTACCCCTCTCTCCTCTACAGGAGTTAAGTAAGCTTTGTTGATAAACTCCCAGACTTCCAAAGAAAAATTGAAGTGTTCGTGCTGTTAATTTTCATTTCTGCTTCCTTCTTCATGGTTATGTTAACCAGTGCAGTGGTGTTATTTTCAGAGGCACCAAGCCAGAGAATCATTGCACTCGGCTTTCATGCTGTGAGATGGAGCATTTGGGTTTGAATGTGAATTTGATAGTAGCAACAGTAGCAGTGGGAAGCTTTATCTGTGAAAGGGAGTCAAAATGGAGCAGAACTGGGAACTCCATCAGCAAGAGAGTGTTTTAGCTGTGCTGCAGCAGTTCAAGTCCCTTCTTTTTCCCCTCTTAATCTTAAGTGACAGAAAACATGTTCCTGCCTGGCTCAGCACTTCTAATCTAGGCATGCTGTAGAAACACAAAGCCCTTGATAAATGTTGGCCTCTACTAATTTGTGTCAGAAAGAACAAAGGTTCTCTAGCTAGTTTGGGTGTCTATAAGCACTGATTTGGGCTGAAATGCTAAACTATAATCTAATTTCCTAAATTTCATCTAATTATTTGTGAAATAATGAAAACTAGCAGGAGACCAGCTAAGGGTTGGGGAGAATGTTTCTCACAGAGAGAGGCAGGTGCCTTTGCAGGCAAATAGTAAGCTGCTAAAGTGAAGCTTTTAGGCTCTGAAATACACAGAAAAGCTGGGAATCCTCACATGGTCTCCGTTCAGGTCACTTTTATAAACTGTCCTTGAAAAAGGGAAAAGTTCACCTACTCAAATACAACCATGCTGGAAGACATCAAAGTTAATTTGATCAGAGAAGCTGAAGCAGTGTGGGAAAACCATCCTACAGTGCAGTTCATGGGCCCTGTTCACAAGAAAGTCATGGCACCTGTACTTCATACTGCCCTAATGAATCACTTGCCATATGATCAGTGCTTGCTGATACATCTTTAAACAAAATTAGGTCAAATAGTCTTTAGATATTTTCCCCTTTTTATTATTCTCATCAGCCTTTGATTGTTTTTAAGGAAAATCAGGCTTTGTTTCATTCATTCATCTTTCTTTTTTTTTTTTTTTTTCCAGTTCCCTTCCCTCCTTTGCCTTACCTCTGCCTTTCCCCTCCTGTGTGGCTGACCTCATCCCTGCTGGATGAATGTAACTGGCCCTGAGACACCTGCCACTCTTGCCATGGCTTTAGTAACCCTCACTTTAAGGACTCTTTACAGGATCCCACTTATGCTTCCTATTGCCTGCTGCTCATTCTGTGCCCCTTTTGTCTGCCTCCCTCCCTTCTATCCCATGATCTTCTCTGTTGTGATTTCCACTCTCCTTGCGGGATTCCCTTTGCTTCTTTCTGGCATTCCTTTGAGGAATCACAGAGGATTCTTACTGAGACAATGGGCTGACAGACCCCTTTAATTTAATTGATGCATTCTCTTGGAACCTGGAGCTACCAAGCCAGTTTTCCCTAAAACCATTCTTCCATTATGTTCTCTACCACAGAGCACACACAACTAAAGGGACACAAAGCTGAATGTCACCTTTGCTGGGGCATGCCATATTCAGCCTTCATCTGAACTTTGCAGCTTCTGTCCAGCAGGACATGTTTTTTCTTACTGATTTTTACAGATAAGATTCTTATCCTAGCTGTCCTTTCACAGTATTTATGCTCTTTTGCACAAGAACTGTACTCACTTTTGTACAAAAGAAGTGTCTCTATCTTACTCTTCCTTTTTCTACATATACACTAGTAACCATTTTTGGAAGTGGGATATAAAAATTACTTTTGGCTTACACCAGATGGACAGCCTGCTTTCTTTGCTTTTGATATGCTCCACAAATTCTGCTTTAATCAGTTCTCCTAGCCTTTTCTTTTGACCCTGTTTTTTAATATCTGTGACTTAAACTCCCATTTGTGTTTTAGCCTTTAGCTTTAGAAAGTTTATACTTTCAAGCACAAGCTTCTGCATGGAGATTCATGTCTGTCTTGCGCAAGACAGAAATCCAAGCTCTGTGTGAACTTGTCCCGTAAACTCTTGAGAGTTGGGACCATTATTTTGTCCTGTGCATGCACTGGTTCTCTGATCACTTTCTGTAGTGCTGCCCAGACCACCAGTAAAGGAAAAGGATTATGTGAAGGAAGTTTGGTAACTATGGGATAAAAATGAAATGCTGGCACAAAGGTGGTTTAGAAAATGATGCAAGAGCCCTCTGAAGTTTATATGTTGTCATCCTGTTTTTCTTACATTATTCATGTGCCTANGCAGGATAAGTGTTATTTTCAATATTATGCAAGGATGGCACTGTTCCAATGTGGCAAGCTGTAGTTGGATTCTGGACAGGAATGTACACAGCATTCTGGACAGGACACTGTAAGTTAGTGGCTAGGAAAATATTAGAATGGTAAAAAGATCTACTAGTAAGAGAAAATTCAAAAGGTAAAAATGATGACACAGTGAACTTCTGACTCTAGATCAGAAGGACAGATAAACACCCTGGCCAGAGTCTTGTCAAACATTAAGACAAAAGCTCCAATTTTCATAGTGCAGTTATATCTGATAGAGTATGTAGTGGAAGTATAGAAACGTGATTAAGTGTAATTAAGGTTTGTCACTTCCTACAGCTTTATTTGCACATTTCTTAACAGGAAGGCAGCACTTTGGATGCGTTATTATGTGAACTAACTTCTTACTGCATTTCATTAATTGATTTATGTGATATTTGAGACCAATGAAAGATGTCTTAGAAGCTGAATTTTCAGGATATATTTTTATATTTTCATAGAAAAGAACTAAAGTGGCTACCTTCCTTCTTTCTGCTGCAATTAAAATGTTTTAAAATAAGTATACCTCACATATACACTTGTCATTCAGTATTGTTTCACTCCAAGGAATCCATTAACAAAGAGCCTCAGTTACCCAGCCTCAGAGGCAGATCATAACACTTAAATACAAACATAGCAGCTATTATAAGCTCAGGGAGTAATTGAATATGAATCACTCTGAACCCTGACAATGTGGTTGCCAGTGAGAAGGAAATTACTGTTTTATGACTCTATCCTGTAAGTAAACGTTTAAGAAAAAATCTAGATAATTTTAAGACCTAAACCAACTACTTACACATATTGGTGTATCTTATAAACCTTTTTTAATTATTTGGCTCTGTGACTTTTTAATTCAAATTTTAGCACAGACATGTTTGAACTACCATTCTCAGTACATTTTGAACTATCATTTTCTCTTTACTTGTATTTTAAAAAACAGGCAGTATGTTAAAAGGGTTATAAAACAGGTTTTTCCTCCTAGGTTTATATTTTATTAGAAAGCTAATGGCAGAGCTCTGAGGCCTTGGGGCTCCACAGACAGCTGTAGCAGCAATCTCTAAGTACTAGACACACTAGTTCGTTTTTTTCTTGAATTTACATAATAATGATTTTTTTTTCAGTCTCAAGTAAATCTTGCCATCAACAGATACCACAAAAAAAAAAAAAAAATCCCTTTGTATCCAGACCCAGTAAATTGCAAAAGTACAGCCTGGTGTAGATATCATGCTAAAGTTTTAAACTGAAATGAAATGTAATTTTTTTGCTGTAACAGTTCTTCTTGCAAAAACATTATTGGTTCTGTTGGTAGAGTAAGCCACAGGATTGGGACTGCCCAGCAACACAGCTCAATCAGAACTCGTATTTCAGGAGATTTAGCTAGAATTCAACTTACTTTCTGTTTTCTTGTGTTGTGGCTGTTTTTTTCTTTCTGGCCAGATAACAGATGACCCTTCAGCTCCTTGCTTTACTCTCAGCAGTTCAAGCACACTGGTTTTGCTTTTGACCACAGCTTTTATTTAGCCCTGATATTTCACACTCTGCCTGACTACTCACTGAATGTCTGACCCTCAGTGTTGTCAAGCAGCCCAGCTTCTCCCCCGATTTCCTGTTCTTACAGAAGGCACTGTCAAGAGCTTTACTGTGCTGGAGCTGCAGCCAGGAGTTATTGCAGAACCAGAGCTCCAGCTGTGCTTGTTAATGTGAGGTGTCTCAATGAAAAGGCGTTCCTAAGTTTTACGATAACAAGAGAGAAAAAGAAAAGAAATTTAGTCCAGACAGCCAAATGGCAGATAACCAATTAGCTATATGGTCGAGGGCTTGGCACTGCTGCCAAAATGTTGTAGGTCTTGTTTCTCTGGCAGCTATCCCTGTGAAGGGAAGAGTGGCTAACTATCCTGCTCTTCTAATCAAAAGACTTTGCTTATTTATAGGCATCAAATTTTATAGAAGTAGTAGCCAAAGTGGTGTCAGAGAAAAGTAAAGAGAACAATTGCAAGAAAAGGTGGCTTGTGGAAAAAGACTGAAGGAAGTGATTGCATTAAGTTCAGAAAACATAAGATTGACTAAAAGATGTAATTGTTTTGACATACAGAACATTTTTAGGAAGTGAAACTCTACCTGGGTTGTTTTTTTTTTTTCCCCATGCTATGGTAGAAGCAGGCCACGAGGCAGTCTCTGAGGAAAAAAGACTTTGTTTTTCCACTATTCTCTGCCATCTGAAAGGATAGTCACTGTAGGAAGCTATCCTAGGAACTGTGAAACCTCCTTAAGTGGATGAGAAATAAAAAACAGTTTTATTTTGGAATGGAGTGAAATGGTTTTAAGCACAGATTCACAGCAGCTATTGCTTGGTTTGGTGTAGCTAAGATTCCCTGAGGCTCAGCCTGGTGCAACTGCTTCAACCATCCAAGCCCCACTGCCTTGGGGCATCACTGCCATTCCAGCTCCCCAGGTCTCTCACCACACATTTAACCAGACTTAATATCATCAGGTCATATTTCTTCCATATTTCTCTCCAGACTTGGCTGAGAAGGCAGCCTGGGTATGCAGGTTTGTGGAAGCCAAAAAGAACTGCAAGATTTGTTAAGCTAGAAATATTTGTATGAGAAAATGTTTGCTCAGAGTTTACAGCTACAATAGGCCCATGGAAATAAATTATGTAATCCCTACATACACAGTAGAGATTCAATGCTGTGTGGCACAAGCTGTGCTGAGGCTCATGGTGCAGTTCTGTGGTGACTGACAAGGAAATCCCCCACCTTCCAGGTGTTACACAGCATCCATCAACAGGTTTCCCAGGCTAGGATCTGCAAGTCCTGTTGTGGTTTTGCCAGAAGCTGTGTGGCTGTGCCCTGGATTAGCGCCCCCCTCCCCCCCCCCACACACACATTTAGTGACTGACCAGACCATATTTACAGCCTCTCTCCTTTCTCCCTCCCAGACCCCTTTCTCTGGTATATTTCAACGATTTCTGCTTTTAAATCAAGCTCCTATTCTCAGGTCTATTTGAGTACTACAGATAGATAAGGTGAGGCAAAAGAACAAGGTTAATTCCTGAATGCTAATTGCTGAATGCTCTCGGGGAGCTGTGGAGACAGCTGAGGAGGAAGGTGATCAGGCCAGTGGATGGCAACTGCTGCTGGAAGGAGACCCCAGCCCCACTTCTCTTCAAGGACTTTCTCCTTCTTAAGGTTTTGGGGGTTTTTATCAAATAAACACTCTGCTAAGGCGTCAGCAGGTAGCATATGGTGGTTTAAGTAACTTCCGCATTCACATCTGCAAGATCTTCTGAAACTACTGTCTTCTATTTCTGCACCTAGGTAAGGAGATCTTCAGGGAAAATTGTAAAGAATGTCTATTTACTACCTTCTTAAAAGAGGAATTTGCAATTGTTTCCTATCTACCTTCCTTTCAATGCAAGGAGAGAACCTGCCTGAAGCAGGACAGTGCTGAGCAGCTGCTGCTCTTCGTTTGCAGAGCTGGGCTTCTGGAAAAACCATTCACCAATACCTCATGGGAACTGTGTATTTATACAGTGTG
Organism: Pycnonotus jocosus; assembly: GCA_013400435.1. Lineage (NCBI taxonomy): Eukaryota > Metazoa > Chordata > Aves > Passeriformes > Pycnonotidae > Pycnonotus > Pycnonotus jocosus. The sequence continues at coordinate 1,225,517 of VWYP01026217.1, read as the reverse complement.
TAGAAAAAAACCCCACAGTTTTAACCTGAGGAAAATACAAGTGTATTTGATAAGAAGGAGAATCTTTGTCACATGTTCTTAAGGATGCTTACAAGACTGAGGTATTTCCCTCCCAGTATCACTATCCCCATCCCATTGGGGGATAAAAGAAGACATATTCCAAATGCAGCTGTCTGCAGACAGCTGAAACTGGAGGAGCTAAGTACATAAACAAGTTCATCCCCTTGTTGATCAGGACTTGTTTAATCAGTAACCTGTAGTCACTGCAGGACAGATCTCAGCAACAGCATCCTCTTGGACTTGCCATTTCCTGCTTTCTCTCTTGGGATATCTTTTTTTCCTTAAGTCTCTACATTTCTTTGAGACACAACAGTACCTTTTTAGAGGTACTTTATTCCTGAACTAAGATATCATCTAGAAATGGGCTTCGTGTGATGCCTGATCAACTTGCAGTTAAACACACAAATGTTAATGTAAGATTTTTGTGTGTACAAAGTTGTCAGAGAAAAAAAATGAATGTAACAGCTGCATGTAAAACATGGTTGTTTTTGCTTACAGTGTTCCATCAGTATTTACCTTGGTTTTTTCACAGGTTGTTTTTCTCTGTGATCAAGATGACAGCAGTCCCTGCATCTCACACTGTTCCTCTATTAAACACCTTGTGTCATTCTGTAGCTTATTTTGATGAAATTTACTTAAACCTCTGCATGAACAGAGAATAGCAAAGTTTTTTCTGGCACTTTCTATGGCTTCATGACTGAGGCTGATTAAAACATCACAAATACTTATTTTCTCTTCTCAAAATCACCTGAAAAAAGACAAGAGTGCTTTTAGATAATTTTATCCTTCTCCATACAGTCCTGTCTTATTCCTGAAGCATAGGACCCTATTTGCTGGGCTTTGAGCCACTTTAAACATAAAAGCTAGCTTAAGAATATAACTATACCTCAGTGTCAACTTAGTGATTCCATAGCTTAGAGGTGTGATGCATAACCCAAAAGTCTGCTGGTATAACATGACAAAAGTGTGTTCCTTTTTAATGTGGACTGTGACCAGTGTAGACCAACCCTTTCCTGCCTCCACAGGGCTCAAGAGCTGTCAAGCTTCAGACCTAAGCCACCTCACTGGGGACAGTTCAGTAAACAACACAGATGAACTCCCATGTGTCCTTGGCACCTCCAGCTTCAGATGTCTGCAGGAAGCTGCCTTTGGAATAAGTCTTCTTTTCATGCCAGGCTTCTGACTTGCTCCAGAATTGTTTTGAAAGGCAAGATACCTTGTTTTCTTTTGTCCATGGAATTCCCATTTTTTCATGGGAAGATAACAAGAAAAACCTGTGAAGAGCTGCTCAGCAAGAAGAAAAAGAATGGCAGCTATTTAATACGGGAGAGTGAGAGTGTGGAAGGAGCCTTGTGCCTCTGTGTTTTGTAAGTACCCGAACACTGATTTTTTAATGAGTTTGGATCCAAACACAACAATCATCTTCTCTAACATTAATAGCTCTTCCCTGATGTTAACACTCCAAGGGAGTGTGTATGTATTCAAGTAGTGCTGGTTGCTTTACGTTTCCTTTATAGTGACTTGTGAGAGGGTGGCATTTCCAAAAAAAACATTTTATGTAACAGATAATAAATGAACTATAATCTGGTGATGCTGGTCTCTCTCTGCAGACAATAAGGGGAGCCTAGAGAAAATATCTCAGCCTGCCAAAACATGCTAAGACCCTTACTCAAAGTAACTGCCTCTGTAATGATGAGTAAACAGCATTTTAGCACTGTTGAGACACTGAAAAGTCTCATGGAGTGTTACAAAACACTTCCTTCTTTCTAGAATTTCTGTCTGATGAAAGCTCAGCCTTGGGTTTCAATGGAATTTTACGTGATATAAAAACATAGGCTGAGGCTGAAAATTACAAAATTCTGTTTCAATTCATATGACAAATCCACAGACAAGATGGGCATAGAAAACTATTTCTGTCTGAAGCTTTAATTACTACAGTTAAAATTTTATTATTTTCTTTTTCTGTAGGAAATGGCACTTTTATTTCCCTTTTTACACTTTTCATATATACTTGCTCTGTTTGTAATGCATTCAAAGTTTAAAAACTGGAATCTACGTCTTTGTTTGAACCTATGAGGTTTTGCACTCTCGTTGCGGATACGTTTGAGCGTGACATGAAAACCTTTAAACACATCCAATTAATTTAAAAATATGAGATGATATTTTTATCAATCACTAAAAATGCATTTCTTATTAAACAAATCAACGGAGAGGGGAGAAAAAGGGAGAGAGAAAAGGAGGACTACTGGGATGCATGGTAGAAGAAAGGAGGTCTGCAAAATAATTGAACAAGGAGAAGAGAAATAGCAAGTGGGGGACAAAGAGAGCCCTCAGCAAGGGAGCTACAGGAACCTGCTTGGTTCCTTGAACCAGTATGGTGTGGAATGAGACAATACAGGGGGTGAGGGGATGGCAGGGAGATGGGAGGGAATGCACATCCGTACCCTGTCAGAAGGGACAAATGGGGAACCTGACACAGGAAGAATGACAATGTTAGCTAGAACCTGCGTTAAGCTTTGTGCCACACCAACGTGGTTGTTTGTCCTTTTGTCTTTTTTTTTTTTTTTTTTTTTAAAGGGCAAAGCAGATTTGCCTTGTGATGGCTTGCAGACGTACTTTGGCCTGTCACATCTGCCTGCCACAATATTCTGTGCAGCCATAAGAAAAATCATGTGACTTTCAGTTTGCCTTTGTGGGTTTTAGTGTTAAAAGCTGATAAAAACAGAAGTGTTTAGTGGATTTGACATAATCCCAACATGAAGAAATGCCATAGTTAAACTGCTAGAGTGGCAGCAGTGGTGCACAGATAGATGGTGGCTTGCACAGAGCAAGGCTTGTGTTCAGACAGCACATGGGATGGGATTACTGCACTGGCTGAGAATTGCCTCAGAAACGGGGCTGCCTTGCAGTGGTTCACTAGGCAAACGGCCCTAAAACTGGGGACAATCAACACTGAAACTGTTAGTGGTGTTCAAAGGCAACTCTCAAATTAGCATTGCATCTTAACACCTTGTTTAGCACCTAAGATGGTTGATGTGCAAACTGATAAATCCTTCTCAAATTAACTGATCTGTGGGCAGAGACACTGATCCACTTTGCTACAGCAAACTGTCTTCTCCTTTTTATTGGGAGGGAGTTCACTTTCATGGAGGACCTGGGAGTCAGAACAGTGGGACCCATTCAAATGCTTCTCTCCTCTAATTGGGCAAGGTGAATGGCTCTGCTCTCACCTTCCTCCACAGCACACTGTCTCTTTCATCCAGAATTATCCCAGGTCTCTGACAGTGCCTCAGTTCAGACCTACTGGTTTTGCTACTGTTCTCCTTACTGTTCAACATGCCATTCTCCCTCTCACCTTGCTTTTCTTCCAAATCAAACATTTTATTTGTACCCTATTACTAACTCTTGGTAAGCATTTAGTAATGAGGAAACAGAAGTTTCCATTTTAATGGTAGTTTCATGTTCATTTTGTAAAAATTACAGTAGTTGAATAATATTCAGGTAGTAATGGTTTAAAATTTTAGTTGGTCAGTAAAGAACAAGTTTCAAAAATGATCAGTTCCTGGTATTTCTTTTTCTCACTTCTCTGTCTATGTGCAAAGAATGAGCACTCCCATTGACAAAAGTACTCCTCAGCAAGGAACATGTGGATTTCCACAGGTATCTCAAGAAGACAAAAACCAAAATATGCATCCCTCTGATACCACTCTTTGAATTACAATAAATCTGTTAAAGCTGGAAGCCTTATTCTGATCTCAGTTCATAGTAACTTTTTTTTTGCAGAACAAAGTACTTTATTTTCAGAGCAACCCTTCATTTCTGTGCAAGTCCCCTGAGCCAGGTTTTTGTCCCAAATTTCTCCTTCTCATGACAGTTCACATAACCACATAGGTACGGCTGAAATCCTCCTGATGAACAGGCACACCAAAAAAACTGGTTATCAGATTCTGCTCCCCCCTCTCCCCAACCTCCTCACTTATTTGTGATGTATATTTTCTTGCAACTCTGCTACCTTTTCTTATCACAGTCATGATATCCAGTTCACCTCCTGAATTGCTGCTACTGTGGTATCTGACAAAGCTTTTATTTCTGTTAACAAAATATATCCTAAGACATCAGTAGCCTCAGTGTTCAAACACCTGCATATTATCAAAAATAACAATAACTAAAACTCTGGGAAATGCAAAGAAGAACATTATTCCTAGAAGTAGGAGTCATACAGTCATTTTCTGGGTGCTGGTGACTGGAGTCTATTTTCTGCCAACATCTCTCCAAGAATTCAACAGCTTTCTTGTGACAGAAATGCAAACTGAAGGTTAGAGCAGTGAGAAAGATAAGAGAGAGATGAGGAGAGGTGATGTCTGTAGAATCAAATTATGCTTATTAAAGGCCTGTGTTAGGCTTAGTTCATATGTTCTTTGAAACCGCTGGTTAGGGTAATCTTGTATTTCAAGATATTAAACCTTCACTCATTTTGTAATCTCCAGGATCTCTTCTCTTTTGCTTTTCTGTCTCTGCTTCATTCAATTTTACTGCACTTTTCATGTCTCTAATACTGTTTGCAGATATGTCCACTTTGTTAATGTGATGTATTATGTCTACAATATTTTTCACAGCTTTGAGAACCTTATCTACACTTACCGTATCTTCAGGGAACACCAAGGATATTTTAGAATACAGGTGAGTAACTCTCATTACATCTCTAAGGACTGTATTAAGTACCATAGATTTTTTAAAAAATCATAAATTAAAAGATCTTAGATTCACCTGTGATTAATGATCATTTTAATCTATTGTCATTTTAGTTTATGATCATAGATTTTTTTAAAAATCCATTCAATCTAAAAATCCAGTACTATAGGAAATATTTCCAAGTTTGCTCTCTACTCAATTCTTATTATAGATGAGCTCAAAAAGTAGGTCTTGTGTTTGTAGACTAAGTGGCTCTGTTATTTATTAACCAGCTGCTTTCTCATTTGACCATTTTTTTGATAGCACTGATGAAATATCTATATTACTTTTCTTACTTTCTCCTGTTCCTAATGACCCTTTTCTACTTGAAAGCGCTGCTATTGCATGCAGCATCTCATAGGGATCTGGGATATTGCAATGCTCTTTTTGATTTAAAGGATCTATTACTCTGTGTGACTGTGAGGCACCTGAAGTGACAATGCCAAATAATGCTGCTTATTCAAGTAAAACAAATCTTAGAGAGACTAATGCATCAATCAAATCTCCAGGCAATGTGAAAGGACAACTAAAAGCTGGCTCACTACCCTGCTTGTAGTAGCATAGCCAAGAGGACTGCCAATATTAAGCAACATTTAAGTGGAATGAGGAAATCACTTCATAAAGAACATGGCAAGCTCTCACATGCTGGTAATTTATTGCTTATGAGTGGTTTTGCCTGTGTATGTATCGGATTTATGATTCCGATATTCTGGTGGTTTAGAGTCTTTTTTGCCCTCCTGGATGTTTCGGGGCAGACGCAAGAAAGAGACAGAGGCTTCAGACTTCAGTTTCTCCAAGGTCTATCACTTTGTTTATTATTCCTTATCTCATAGTTCTCTCTGTGCCCAGCGAGGTCTGTCTTGAACACCTGCCATAGCACCATCTGACCGTCCCCCGAGAGGTGGACGCCTTTTATACAGATTATTACGAACATATTGTTTACCATTTCTTACCAATGTCCACCATCCACATCAAACAGATCATACCCACTTGGCCCAATCTCCACAAGCCACATTGTGCTAACGTCACAGCAGAAAATGGAGGTGAAGAAGAAGAAGAAAAGCCTAGGGAACCTCCCCAAAATCTCCATCTTGTCTTCATTTACTTCTATTATAGAAAACCTAAAACTACATATTTCTCACTCAGTGATAAGCTAAACTACTGTGTTTCACAGTCTTGAGATTTGTAATTCATCTCTGCCTTGTGCCATGGTCTGTGACCCCCATGGACAGGGGCAAAAACCCCCTTGTTCACCCCCCTGGACGGGTGCAGGATATTACAGTGCTCTAGGGTAAAACTCAAATTTCCTTTGCTCAGTTCCCAGACTGTCTGATCAGGGTCTCCTGAGCTTCCAGGGCAGCCAAAGAGATGCCCTGGGTTGCGACATGTATGAAAGACACAATTTCCCATGAAGAAGAATGGTTTGCTGACAAAAAATACTCTGTTTTGGACCTTAGCCACTCTACTGGGGTTAGGCTGTCATTCCTATCAGCAGGTAACTCAGGTATTTTTAGAGTTTTCAAAATCATTCTCCCTTATAAAGTTTCACCAATAATGTGAAAGAATTCAGTTCTTAAAAATTTTAAGTCAGACTATTTTGGCTTACTAAAATAATTGCCTGAAATTATGGTGGTGGAGGAGAGGTTGTTTGGGGTTTTTTTACGGCCCGATTCAGGCATGAGCTTCCTAGAAGTGCAGCAGGCTGGCCCCAACCAGCTAAGCTCTCTCACTGTTGTTCACTCCCTCCCTCCTTAGCAGGACAGGTCGGGGAAAGAGAACACAAGGAGTAAAAGTGAGGGAACTCTTGGACCAGATAAAATACAGTGTAATGGGTAAATAGGTAAAGCAAAGTCGTGTACACAAGAAAAGCAAAGAAGTTTAGCAACTCCTTCCCATCAGGAGGCAGATGTTTTAGCAACCTCCAGGTTGCTAAAACAGGAAAGTGAGCCCCCAGCACACACATAACCACAAACATCCTCGCTTTCCCTAAGCTTTTATTGCTGAGTGCAGTGTCAGATGGGGTGACAGTCACAGCATCTTGCACACCCACAGCCTACACCCCAGGGGAACCAAGTGCACGAAAGAGACATCCTTAATGCTGCACGAGCCCTGATCAGCAACAGCCAAAAGGTGGCTGTGTTATCAGCACTGTTTCTGTCACAAATCCAGAGCATAGCACTATGTAGGCTGCTGTGAAGAAAGTTAACTCATCCCAGCCAGACCCAGTACACAGAGGCATTGGCGCCCAGTCTATCCAGGGCTGAATGGAAGATGAAGGATGCAGAAAACCAAAGAAAATAAATACACATTTCTTTGTTAGCTAACAGATTAAGTGAAAGCAATGCCGTGTTCTCTTTTAATGACTATTAGTAGGCTGCTCACTGTCTGTCACTGTCCTGAAGTCACAGCACTATAAAGTCCATGCACAGATCCCTGCAGGGCTGTGCTGCAGGAGCAGTTCAGTCCTGTCATATGAACACACACGTAAAGAACAGGTTTTTGCACAGAACTTTTGCTTGCCAATGCTGATATTTTGTAAAAGTTTGGGTTCTGTTTGTCACCTAGTTATTTAAAGGCAACATTTTAAGTGAGTACTAAATATGTTATCCCTAAACTTTTTCTCTCAGAACAGAGTGCAGTGTGTAATGCTGCTGCTCTTCAACACTCTGCTGTAGTGGATTGCTACAGCACACATCTACACCAATAATTTAACTGATGTTCTTTCTGAAAAAAAAATATGGTGAGGGACGTTACTTTTAGTGCCATAACCATGGCTCCAAACAAGTGTCCCTAGTGTTTTAAGGACAGTGCAATATTCTGTCACCAAACCTGTTTACAAAACAGTTCCTTGGTAAATAAGAAAAAACTTATCATTCTTTTCATTTTGGGGACTCTATGTGAAGGGAACTTGAAAACACATTTTGTTATCCTTTCCTTACAGACTTCTGAAGGTTCTCCAGAGAGGATCTTCAAAACATTAAGAGACTTAATATACTCTTTTGAAAAGCCAAATCAAGGACTGATAACAAACCTCCGCTACCCAGTGGAGAAACCAAAGGCCTTGCGGAGAAGCCAGAGGTTCAAGTCAGGAACAGACAGCATTTACGATGGTGAGAAACTTAGCTCTGCCTTTGTGGTTTTTTTAAAGCATTGACAGGTTTGTGGTGAATATTTGCTAAATGTCTTCTTGCACGGACAGAAGTTTTACATCCTCCCTTCTCTGTTATGTTCACTGAAATGGTTATTCTTAGCTCACAGGTTACTTGCCCTCACCCACTACAAATGAACAAATTAAAATTGGTAGAGATACAAAATTATGAAAAAGCTGCCTACAGCTTTCTCATTCATGGATGTTGATACTTCTAGGCTGAAAACCAGTCTTACCCAATGTGCTTCTGCCAAGGTACCAGGCCCTTGCACTTCACTGGGGGTTGAGGCTGTCCTTTGCCTTCAATGTCCATGTTCTAGGATATTTTTATATCAAAACCTTACTCAGTTAGTTCTAAGATGGGCAGGTATGCTAGCCAGCTTGTGATTTGTATTTAAACATGACTAATTGATAACAAGCATATAGCCTTGTGCTCCCAGAGTTAAGCCTCTCTTTGCTCTCCTTCTGTTAATTTATGCTCATGAGTCCCAGGTGTAGGATGAGGATATGATGCTTCCACCCGACAGAATTATGCAAATGGATACTATAAAGACAGAGGTTCTCATAAAGCTTTAGACTTTGTTGTATAGCCCCATGTCATCCTCACATCCCTGTTTTGAGAAGGATGACTGTCAGTAACTTGCTGGTATCCCTCACACCGTTCTTCCTGTTTATGCTGTACAATACTCAGCTGCAGCATCCATCAGGCCATGGGCTGCAAAATAACCCTGAGACTGTTCTATGACCTCTGGCATAGTGTGCTGAGAGCCCCAGCCAGGGCAAGCGTGAGCAAGGGAAATCCTTTCATTAAGTACAGATATCATGAAGGAAACAAGTTTGGAGTCTCCACCCTGCCCTGTGATTTGCATCTCATGCCCAACAGCAGCTCAGCATGGTGGTGCGGGGCAGTGTTATAATCCATTTATTAAAGCCATTAGAAATGCCTCTGCCCAAATTAAGGTGCAAATGAGACCATATGCCAGTGACAATAGTATGGGTTTTATATGATAGTAAATATGAGAGGGAGAGAGAAAAAGGAAAGTAAAAAGAAGAGAAAGGAGAAGAAAGTGGAGGGGGGATGGTGCGGGACAGAAAGAGAGTGACAGAAATCACTGTCCACTCCGCGGATCGCAACAATGTTCCACTGTTCCTCTCCAGCTGGTCTTGGCTATGAAGGCTGTCCCAGAAAGCATAGAATCCGAAGGGTTAATATGCATTCAGGCTAGCTAGGAAAACCCAGGCACCTCCCTGAGGCAAGGGGGGAGTTTGCCATTGCCTCTTACAACAGACTCTGGGTTTATTGCATCATGTGCTGTTCTGTGGTGCAAGGCTTCAAGAATGACTTCGGGGGACCTTTGATGGATTAAGGCACCCCCTCAGCTGCCTCTCACGTGAATGTCCCATGGATGTGGCCTTCCCAAGGTTTTGGGTTCCACAGCTGTGCCAGTTTGCATAAGGGAGAATGGGCTCACTGGCCCAGAGCAGAGGTTACAACACACTGAAACTTCCTCCCCCCACCTTGTTTCAGGAGGAGGAAGCCTGCTCCCAGCAAAGGGGTCTGTGGGCTATGGCCTTCTCAACCCGAAGCAAGCCAGAGATTATTCTTAGCAGCTGGGTTCGGCTCACATTCTTTTACTTGTTTACTTGTTGGTTTCCGTTGACTGAAGAATGAGTTTTCCCTTTATTTAACCTCAGCAGTTTGACTTGCAATCCAAAATTCCAGTCAGGGATCTTCAGGGGGGCTTCTTTGGTTGTAGCTTCCTTATACAGTTTTTGTTATAATGAGCAAAACTTTATATCAAAGTTTGAGGCATGAACTATTTCAGTCTCTCTGTGCTGCAGTTGCTGGGGTTTCACACACAAGAGCAGTGCAACCACTCTGGCCGAGCTCTCCCAGCACTGCGTGCACTAAGCAGCAGTTTTGGGGCCTGAGCCCAGCAACCTTGCTGAGGGGAAGTCACATTTCCCACATCTTCAACATTACCTTGTCAGCTGTATCACAAGGCAAGTATGCTACGTTTGCTCTAAAAATATTTTTATGGTTTCTTATCATTGCTGTTCCAGGGAGACAGAAAATCCTGCAGTAGCATGGATATGTTTTTAGGAAGAATCAGATGTAATACGTATTTTATTTTTGGTCCTGCAATGGGAATTTTTCTAGAAGATGCACAGTGTCCTCATCTCGACTCACAGGGAGGGAAACAAACCCTTTCATTTCAATATCAAAATATGTGTAGTCTTCCATGAAAATGGAGGCTTTTTAGAAATAATTGGAAATAATAAATAATTTAGAAATAATAAATGTCTCTCTGAAACACAGGCACTGCCCAAAGCACGGCAGTGCTCCCTAAAGCCAGCACCCTATTTCCCTGTCCTGTCCTTCATGTGCCACCAGCAGCTGCCTTTGCTGCAGACGTGGGACTGAGTGCTCCAGTGCAACCAGTGGAACATCTCAGGGGACTGGGCTCACAATACTGGTGGTTGGAGATACTCGAGCTTTGTTTTCTAGCCTAGGAAGAGCTTTTCTGAGGGCGGCTGCTTGAAGAGCAGTAAGTTTCCATACTGGAGCTTTGAATTCCAAGAACTGATTTTCTGCCTTTTCCCTGGCTTCTCAAAAACCATAGCAAACCTGAGAAAGTGTAAAAGAGAATAGGATTTTTCAGGCTCTCCTCCTTTAGTTGAGATGGATGATTTCTGACATTTGACTGTTCCTCAGGAAGGAGAGGGTCTCATATGGATACAACTGTTTACAGCAGCGCTTGCTGGCTCAGAATGCAGGCTTTGCCTACAGGTGCGTTCCTGGAGAATCCAATCCATAGGATAGGGGGTCTAAATGTTGGCCCTGCAATAGCAGAGAGAACACTGAGAAACCACAGTTACTGATACCTGCCCTGCCACACACTGTGCTGCTTCCCATGGCCTTTCAGAAGAGCACCTTGCAATGACATTGTTTGTTTGTATTGATTACTTCACAGAAGCTGATGATGATGGTGATTACATCCATGTCCTACCCTGAAGGATCTGCACCTGAAGGTTTGGGAAGCTGCTGTTCCAGGATGTACCCTGGTGCAGTGCCTCAGCTGGGGAGAGCTTCCAGCTGGGTGTTCTCTGCTCTGGATCTGGAATTACCCTCTTCTTTTTGCAGACTCTCAGAGTAGCTGTGTCTCCTACCAGTAGATCCAATACAGGCTATTATGCATGTTTGCTCAGCAATAAAAGAAGTACTTTTGTTACAGACACATACACACACACATGGGTTTAGGGACAGGTATCTTGTGTCCATGTATGTGTCTTCTGGTGGATTTAGCCAGCAAATTGTCCAAGATGTTGACTGCTAGAGTGAACATTCTGTTAGAAGGCAGCAATATAAATAGATTAAATGAATGGGTATAAGTAATTTATGGCAGAATTGATAGGTGTTGATAAAAATCATACATGACAAAACTATTGGCATTGTAAGATGCTTTAAAACCCCCAACTTTGTTATTTTGCACATCATTCATGTCACCTCGTTGGAGGAGCGAATAGTATTTCAGCAATGTCAAGGAATGCTAGTAATCTGTAGTTTGAATAATGCAAGTTAAAACAAAAATGCTGTGTTAAATCCATGGTATAAAAAAATTAACCAACCAGAGGACAATGGTTTGAAATACTTTTAATGTTGAGGAATGGCTCTGGCAGATTACAAGAGGACTGCAAGTTCTACATGTATGTCAGCATCAACACATCCTTTTTTTAGTAAGTTCTGTACATTTAGGAATGCTTACTCCATTTCATTTTCTACTGCCATTAGTTCTGTATTATACATATGTCTTTTGTTATTTATTTTTTTTAATGTAAGAATTTGCTTTCATATTATCCCCAATTTTAAATATTTAATAAATACTTTAGTACTGAAGGTGAGCTGCAACTACTAGCCACAGCCAGAACTGGATTGTTTGTCCTGAGTCTTCCAGTTACCACTACAAACTCCCTCACCATTTGAGACTGTGAGGAAGACATTAGTATTGTTTGCATGTTTAAGACTCTTCACAAATATTTTATGTATTTAAATGGGTAACACTAATCAGATTTTTTTTTCTATTATGTTTCTCTCACACCATTATTTGTCAAAGGAATTTTAGACCTTTCAGTGCTTTGGACTTCGTTATGAATTTGACAGTGCTGCAAGTTTTTTGCTCCAGGCTCAATTAATATTTGTAGCATGAAAGAGACAAAAAACCAAACAAACAAACAAACCAAAACAAAAAAACCCAAAACCCACAACCCTCCCTCCAAAAACCCCCAAAACCCAACACACCCAAAAAAACCCACAAAAAACCAACAAAAAAAACCAACAAAAACCTATTAATTAACCCTAGAAATGCAAAAAAATACTAAAATATATATCCAAAACTTCATTAACTGAAAAGAAAGTAGTTGTCCATGAAAAAATGGCACTATGAGACATAAACACCCCAGCCCTTGTTCTGAAGAAGCTCACAACTGACTTGTCTCTTTACTTGCAGAACCCAGCAGCCTGTCTGATAGCTGGTTATCACAGGTACCAGACTGAGGCACTGCTGTGCTGAGACACCCCGCCTCCAGCAGCACGGTCCTTAACAAAGCACAACACTGTCGTTATACTGAAATTACAGTCTCAGCAGTCCTCCAGATGCTCACTCGGTCACCTTGGGAAAAGGCTGGGTGACAAGGAATCCCAGCCTGTGCTCACAGTGCCTACAGAGTGACTGTGATGTACGAGCAGGGGACAAAGGCTGGGCTGTGGCACTTGGCAGAGTGTTTTGGACTCAGATTTACAACTATCGTGGTGGCTGCAGCTCCCGGTGCGGCATCCAGGACTATGGGGGACTCCAATCCCATGCTCTAGTCACTTCTCCAGTGTTCCCTTGCAGCCGTCATGTGAAGCAGGGGACACGAGAAAGATCAAGGACTTTTAAGAGAGGAAAAAGAGACACAATGACATTTACATTATATTTACATTGCTTGCCTGTGCATTACGGCAATGTTTGTCCTTTTAACAGTATAGGAAAATATAGAGGCCAATATAGACATTCCCACACATATTTGCAGGCCTAATATGGCAGAAAACAATCCGGGCACGAGCTGAGAAAACATGTTCAAAAGCTTCGCACAGCAGCATCCACCTGCCGACATCCGAAATGTGTGTGGGTGAGTGCGTGTGTCCATGTCGAGGGGTTCAGCAGTGAGGGGGCGGAACCTCTTGTACACTCGAGAGGTTCGAGCACATGGTGTAAGGAAGAACATGGTCCAAGAAGGGCACGATCCATCCCGGTGTCCCGGGGCGCTCCAGCTGCCAGGGGTACGAGGAAAGGATTCCTGCTGCAGTGCAGGCAGCGGGGGCGGGCGCAGTGCCCGCAGCGGCCTGCGGGGGTCGCTGCGTGGGGCGGACGAGCGGTCGGGTCGTGGGGCCGCGGGTTCGGTCCCCGCCGTCGCCAGGACACTGCCAAAACGCCCCCTCCCGCGAGAGAGGCCAGGGAACCACAGGCGGAAGGGGAGGCTGGCTTCTGGCCGGGCTTAAGCCCTCCTCAATAGGAGAGGAAAGGATAATGGGGACTAGAAAGACAGCGGGAAGGCGAGGCAGGGTTGCGGGCATCAAGTGGGAACCGACGGCAGCTCCAACAGGACGCGGCCCTCCAGAGGCTGGGCGGCTGGAAGATTCAGCTCTCTCCGAGCACACAGAGCTCCGCTTAGTAAAAGCATCCCTCTGGCTCGCCCCGACGGCCCGGGAGCCCTAAAGCCGCTGTCACCGATCCAAGCGCCCGCGTTCCCCGGCTCCCGCGGCTCTCAGCACCTCCCCCAAGCCGTGGCTGCTGCCCGCCCCTGCCTCCCTTAAGCAAGATGGCGGCGGCGGCGTCTCCCGTGGTGCCGCGCGGCGGCCGCTGGCGCTCGGTGGTCGCTGCGTCACGATGGCGGCGGCGGCGGGAAATGCGAGTGAGGGCCGAGTGCGGAGCGTCTGAGGAGCCGCGCCGCCATGGACGCCCCGCGCTGCATGAAGGCCCTGCTCCTCGCAGCCACCGAGTACCGCGCCGCCAAGACAGCGCACAACGCCGCGCTCCTCCAGCGCAGCCTGGAGGTGGGAGCGGCGCCCGTCCCGGGGGCGCGGAGGGAGCGGGGCTTGGGGGTGGCTGTGTGCCCGTTATTATAATGTTTTATGGTGTGTTTGTGTGTTTATAAAGGTGTGTTCATAGAGGCGTCTATATGCACCCAGGGCAAGCAGATTGTATGTGTTACAAGGGACTTTTTATTTTTTTTTTTCCCCCTAAAATTCTGGCCCGCATGAATCATTTCAAAGCTTGAAAAACAGCATGTGAATGACGAACTGGTCTTGTATCTGGAGTTTTCCAGTTCCGTGCAGCACGTATTCAAACGTGTTTTCTGCTAAGGAGGTGGGCCAGTGCATTTCCCTGATCTTCAGGCACAGCTTTGTGTACAACTTATGTGGTGACCTTTGAATTAATCTTCAAGTTACCTTTTTCAAATACAGATTTACTTTAATTGCTAGAATGTTTATACGAGAGGTAGTATCTCGCTTTGCTTTCATCTCTGTATCCTTTGAAAAGAGACACAGAGGGAATACACAAAACCAACATTATATGTCTCCATTATGCAAAATATGAATCGTGTCTACCTGTATTGGTGTGAAGGCGTATAATTTTTGGCCTCTTCTTATACAGGGTTCCCTGAGCTCAGGTTCCATTCTTTCATCCCAGTTACAGAGTGCTCCCAAAACAGCTCTGACTGCCACTGCAGATCCACCCCACGGAGTGCCACCTTTGGGTCCCTGTCCAGGCCTTTGGAAGGCAGGCTGATTGCTGCATGTTTGTGTTGGGCAATCTTTTGGGTTGTTCTTTCAAAATAATTAAATTTGGTACTTTCTAAGCATAACAGAATGAAAACCAAATTTTTTTTACATTACTGCCTTTTTAATTTTTTTTTTTTCCCAGCAGATGTGAATATAAATGTCCCATTAGAATGGCACTTACATTCTCAGTTTGTCTAGTAGGACAAAATCTATTTCATACTGATCTGTGCTTTGACTTCTGTGTCAATTACGTTGTTGCAGTTGACTAAGTAAGGTGTTTTTCTCCTTTCATCTCCAGGCTATCTCTGGACTGAAGCTAACCCGGTTTTTTGCTTCAAACCAGATTCTGCCAAGTGAATGTCTCAGTTGCCTTTTAGAGCTCCTGGAGGACACTAATATAAACCCTTCTCTGGCCTCATCTGTGGTTACTTTGCTATCACAGCTAGGTAATGTTTGCATCTGAACTTTTTATCTTTTGTCTGGGCAAGGGAAGGTAAGACAGATGCTGATTCTATGGCATGGGTGATGAATGTCTTGGAGGAAGCATAAGGTATGAAAGATTAAGTATTTTTCATTGTAGTGGAGTGCTTGGCTAAGCCACCTGTTAAGAGGTTTTGCAGTGAGAAGGAGATTTGAAGTCATCCCTGTGAATGACAGTGATCATGCTTGTCAGAATTTGTTTATCCACTGGGTAGGGTGAGAAATTAGTCTCTTGTCCTTATTTGTCAAAGGAATTTTAGAGATGGAAAAGACTGCATTTTTAATCAAGTGAGAAACCTGGCTGGGGCAGGCAAGGATAGGGAGCAGTCATGTCACATCCTCAACTTCATCACCTCAGTTTACCTCTCCCACTGGAGTCTTTGCTGGCAGTGTGGGCTCTCCAATAGCCTGGCCTATGTGCATCAAGGTTCCCAACTGCAAAAAAGATTCTACTGCCTTTTGCTTCTGTCTTGAGATGCCTTTTTTGGGTTTTTCCCCCCTCTACTTCATGGAAATGGGACTTCATTGCCCAGGGAGCTCTGTACTTAGAGCACAACCTACATATACAGGGAAAAGTTACCCCATTACTGCTTAGTTTCTCATCATATATGAGTAATTATTCAAGATTTGAGTCCTTTCTGATGCTCCCATGTTTGTCTTCTCTGATTCATGGAGTTTAAGCCTCTCTGAGCTTCCTTTTATGTTTTTGGAACAATTACTGTAAAATTATATTTGTTGCTGGGGTTCAGTCTGGAAAGTTTTAAGAACTGAGTCTTCTTCCAAATGATCGATTGCTTTACCTGTTTTGCTCTGCATCTCTTTGAGGGTTGCCTAAGCAGAACTGGCTTCTATTTATTTATTTCAGTAACCCTATCAAGTTACCAGTTTGAGTGTACCTTTCCACCACAGCATGAGGCAAGAAACTGAGCTCACTGACTTTAAGATCTAAGCCTTTGAAGTGCAGGTTTCAAGATCTCAGAACTGAAACTTGGTAGATAGGAGGTAGACTGTTCTTTCAGTGTCCAAGCATTTTAAGGAAATGGATTAGTCTTATAATTAACTGTATGTCCAGAAGTGAGGGAGAGAGGCAAGTGTGTAGGAGCTGTCAAATTTATTTGTAGTTACCTTTAAAACATATGTGAAGAACTGGTCAGAGCCTTTGGCTTCTGCTTCAACTGGTAGCTAATGCAATAGTTTCTTTTGGTATTAGATGGGGTGTTTGCTACTAATTCCTAAATTCCAGCTTCAGACACAGAGACTAGAGAAGCCCTCCAGGACACCTACAATCTGACCAGTGTGCTGGCAGGAGTGGTTCATCGAAGTTCTACTAATCTGAGTGACCCAGTCTTATTACAGGTAAAGGAATTAATGCTTAATAATGTTTGGCTACTGATGCCTAATAAACATTATACTGTATGCATATAATAATCCTTCAAAAGCTCTATTGGAAACTGTGTGTCAAGGGAAAGTTGATCTTAGCTGTATACTTTATTTGCTGTATGAGGTGGGTATGACAGGAATTTAACAATTTATAGAGTTCTTTGTACTCTCTTTAATCTTACTGTGCTTCTCATCTGCTTTTATCAAAACCCCCCAAAAAATCTCACAAAGCAAAAACAACAACTAACCCAAAAAAGCAAAAANCCCAAAAAAAAAAAAAAAAAAAAAAAAAAGCTGCTTTTTAAAAATTATTTCAAAATGTCACTGCTTGAGAGCTCAGAAGATTGATTTCCAATTGAGGTATTCGGCTGTTTCTCCTGACACAAGCCATTTCATAACACAAGCCTGGAGATCATTTTGTCTAATCCATACTTTGACAGGTAACTGTGAAGGAGTGAAAGGAAAGCTGTGGCTGCCTGTTTTCATGGGAGGTTTGCAGAGCATATGTGGCCTTCTTTTTTTGGTCAGTGCTGCCCTACCAGTGAAAGCCAGGCTCTGTACTAATCAAAGCTTACAGTGAATCTGACATCCATCAGTTTGAACTCATCAATTTTAACCTGTCCTTGAGGTTTGCTTTATTTTTTTCAAATGTACACAGGTTTTCCTCTAAGCTTTCAGCAAGTACTTGCTGGTTGCCTGTTGTCACTTGTCTTTTTCTGAAAAGCAGAAAATTAATTTACTAGTAGTTGTGTGGCTCTTGTTCTGTGGAAAATAAGTCAGGCATCCAGTAAAGATCCCTTTTCTTGTGGTTTGCATATTTCTCAAAGCACTAGGAGTACCACAAGATCGAGGGATCAAAGCGACTGGTCAGTCAATGGGACAGATTTTGTAGTCACTAGATACATCCAATCTTAAGACCTTGGAGCTCTTAGATATCTAAATGGTGAAGTTTTTTTAACTGCTAACCTCTTCTGTGATTTTTTTCGTGCTTGAGTATGTGCTTCAGTTATGTGCCAGAATAGTGTTGTATGAAGGACTTTGCTACCCTTAGATCTGTTGGCAGTCTTTAAAGCAAACCTGTTTTCCTGTAAGCATCCTTTCTACAAGAGCTTGCAAAGTGCTTTTGGGATTTTGATGAGACTTCCAGACCTTTCAGTAGGACAGAATGGAGAACTTGCTGGTGAGGCAAAGGTGGAGAATTGAATGTGATGCCTTGAGAGGCTGACCTGGAACAGAGACTAGACAGAGCTAAAAAATAAAGTAGGTACTTAAAAAAGGCCTTAAAAGGATATACCTTGGGCACTACAAG
Organism: Pycnonotus jocosus; assembly: GCA_013400435.1. Classification (NCBI taxonomy): domain Eukaryota; kingdom Metazoa; phylum Chordata; class Aves; order Passeriformes; family Pycnonotidae; genus Pycnonotus; species Pycnonotus jocosus. The sequence goes on along the minus strand of VWYP01026217.1, from coordinate 1,207,583 downwards.
AGTCTGGCCAAGGCTACACCCAAGATGGACCCAAAATGGACAACCGGTCACAAGGTCTCACACTTCTATAAGTTTTGGTCCGTTTACATATTGAGGTTAATTGCCCAATTACATCTTCAGGTTATGAAGTCCCATCCTCCTTGTTTGCTCTCTTCAATTTCCCATTGTTTATGCTTTTTGGGCCTGAAGCTTGTAATGGTTGTCTTTCGTTCCCCAACTGGAAAAGGATTGTTTTGTCTATTTACCCTGTGAAGAGAACTTGCTAACACTTAATGTGGAGCTCAGATTTACACACCAAGGCAGTACAGAATCGGAAGAATACGAAAGCTAAAACTAAGGTATCAAATGGGCTGAAAAGGTAACTCCTCTGTCAGAATAAAATCTTTATAATTTTGGGGGGCTTTTACTAAGTACATCAGTATGTTAGGACATTACAATATGCTTGCAGCAGCTTGTGTAATTGTTATGTTAATGTTAGAGTCTGAAAGTTGATTTGGTTGTGGTGTCTTGATACTTGTCCTTTCAGTTTCATCTTTTGTACCATCCCTCCTGAGGTGGTGTAGGACAGGCATGTGAACAGCTTTCTGTTTCCTCAGGGTATTCAGCTGCTGCAGAGACTAACCTACAACGTTCCCATCTTTTGTGCTGGTGCCAACATCGATGGATTAATTTTGTTTCTAATGCATCGTATGTAAGTGTGTACTCAGTGTTTTTTCTTGTGAGAAACAACTAGCTAAGTTTCTAAACTCTGGAGGCCAGTAGTGGACTGCACTGACAGAATATCCAGAGTGAGCTGTGCTCTGAAGTTAACAGACTTTCCTTTGCAAACCATGTACTTGATACGGATTGTCAAATGCAATGATTGGGGAACTTTGGGTGATGGAATAATAATTGGTCTCAGCCCACCTCCACATCTCTGGGAGCTGGGAGCTAACAAAGAGAAAAGCCAGGAGGAAATTCATGCTTGTCTCTAGAAGCAGACTTGTTAGATTAATAAAAATTTGATTCAAGTGCCCTTGTAAGAAATCTAATGAATCTTAGAAGTATGTGTAATAAACGAACTCTGATAGCAGTGATCTCTGATACTTGGGGGTTTTTTTCAGATGTACTCAGTTAAAAGCTGCCCACACTGCATGGATTGCAATCTGAATTTTGCTTTGCATGGTGAAATGGTGTCTCATTAAAAAACAAGCTCCCACCAGGACACAAAACAAAATAAAATTCCCCCAACCACCCAGCTCTCCTAGCCCCCACCCTACAATTTTTTGTAATTAAATTCAGGATACTTCAATGAAAACATCTTTTGGGCTTTTCTTTTAAGTCAATCCACTGAAGATGAGTTAACAATACCGTGTTTAGGACTCCTGGCAAACCTCTGTCGTCACAACTTGTCTATTCAAAGTCAGATAAAGTCTTCGGTAAGAGCTTTGCTTTTGTGTCATGATTCTCTGGCTTAAGGGTAAGAGTTAATTGACTCTAGGTAATTACCTTAGTACTTCTTGAACACTTTCTTTCAGCAGTGACCTGCTAGTTCTGCCAAATGGGCAGTTGTTTCTTCCATGCTGGAGAAAACAACCAGTAAAAAGGAAGTTGGGTATTCTCATTCCCTTGGTACGTTGCTGTGTTGTTGCCTTGGCTTGTATTATGCGTTTGGTTTCTGCAGCTGAAAGGTGAATTTAAAAATTGATCATTCTTCCACAGAAAAACTAAATGTCATTAAAGCAAAGACTGTGGATAGATTTTTGGTAAGCAAGAAGGAGATTCGCCTTTCAAAAGATAAATCAATAAAATAGCACTGATCTTCATGTCAGGGCCCTTGAATCCTCAAATACATATACATATCTGAACTGCTTGGTTCCTGTGTCTTCATAAATCACTGCAAATGTTTTATTTTTTAATTCAGAAAGAGAAATTAATCTACATAAAAGCAAATGTTGTTCTGTTTACCTTGGAAGAGAGGTAGGGGGCAAAAAAAGAGGAGAAACTGTTGTCAGATCTGATCATTAATCAGAGAAGGGATGGTAGTCAATTTTCAGTGATTATTTTCTCTTATAGGCTTTAGCAAAATGACTTTCTCATCTTTCTTTAAAATAATGGTGGAATTTCTTCCTTTGTTCGATCTCTGTTGTTTTGGGGTGTTTCCTCTCATTTTTCCTTACACAGGTTGAAAAGAGAACATTACGTCAATGCCAGTATTGTGCAGTAGAACAATGAAATAGCTGTCTTAGAGATCTGTTACCATACCAACTTATTTTTGTATTATTCATTATTTGTATGGCTCGTGTATAAATATGTCAAGCCTGTAAATTTGGTGAGTTTGTAATACCTTTGTATTTGTTTCTCCTTTTTGCTGTAGAATAATGTGAAGAGTTTCTATCGTACCTTAATAAGTTTCTTGGCCCATAGCAGTTTGACTATGGTTGTGTTTGCACTTTCGGTACTATCAAGCCTTACCCTAAATGAAGAAGTAGGAGAAAAAGTAAGTGAGTCTTTGAAGTTGTTTCTGTTCTTAAGTTGTAGCTAAAACTCATTGTCAAACTGGTCAAATAGAATTGTAATTCCAGCTAATTTTAATAAGCAAGACACCCAGCAAAGTATGTGCCTATACATAATTTTCTTCTTCCTTTCAGCTCTTTCATGCTCGAAATATCCATCAGACGTTTCAGTTAATATTCAATATTGTTGTAAATGGAGATACTCTAACAAGAAAATATTCTGTTGATCTACTCATGGATCTTATGAAGAACCCCAAAGTTGCAGATTATCTTACCAGGTATGGCTTCATTTCCTAAAAGCGTTTTTCCTAAGCTCTAGTTCACTTTCTTTGCTGTATGCTATTTGAATTCTAAACCAAACCCTAGGGAAAAAAAATCCCAAGATGCTTTTTGAGTGTTGCTAGTTGATTATAATTGTAACTGCTATATCTGAACCTAAAGGGTTGCTGGGTTACTAGTTTGACACAGAAGTGTGACTCAAAACCTGTTTTTTCCATTGGCACTGAAGGAATATTGAGCACCCTGTTCTGTAATTTTTTGTCTGGACAGTGTTGTTAATCAGATAACAAGATGAGTAGCTGCCTCATCTGAGATCCTGCCTTTTACAGTGCTATATAATCTTGAAGTGGTATAGTATGGTTGAAGTTGTAAGAAGTAATAATTTTACAGGGGATGGGATATTAGAGTTGTTCTGTGGAGAGCTTGACTAGTAGTTGTGCAAATTCCACTAGGTGGAATTTAGGTGCTGATTTTCAATCTAAATCAAGCAGTAAGAACAGCTGAAAAATCAGAGGTTATTTCAAGGAATTTGCTTTCATTATTAGAATATTTTTAATGCTTGTGCTGTTTCAAATATATAAATTAAATTATCAAAACTATCACTGTACTTGAAGTGCTTGGGGGTAAAAAGGAGAATAGGGCACTTTCAGTCATCACTTGGTGTAAATGTCTATATGTGCTGAAATTTCAATTTTCTTTATAATTTTTTTCTTCTCTATGCATGCTGCAGATACAAGCACTTCACCTCTTGCCTTGCTCAAGTGTTAGATCTTCTTCATGGAAGGGATCCTGATTCATCATCTAAGGTATTTATACTTTTTCACTAAGGCTAAGAGGCTGGAATCCTAATCTAGTTTCTCTTCTGTTGTTATAAATAGGTTCCTTGTGTACAAGGGTTGGTAATGAAATACACTGACTTCAGGCTGTTAAATGACCTAGAGAATTCACCAAGTTTATATTTTCTAGTTATTCAAAAGGCTGTCAGGTTGAATTTGTAATGTTGAGGCTTTTGCCAGATTCTGTGTCTGCTTTCAGGCAACAGATGTAAAGGCAAAAAGCCAACATAAACACCTTTAGTGCTTTAGCTAATAAGAAATTTTGGGATCTACCAGAAATGCAGTGTATCCCACTTTGCTCTCTAAACCTTGAACTAATACTACTCCAACTGCAGTGGGTGATCAGTGAACCCTGATGCTAATTTCAAAGGTGTAGGAAAAAGTGTTCTCACCTTAGCTGAACAAATAGAGGCCATGTTCAAGCAGTGAACTGTTCCATTCAACTTTGTCTCACTACCACCTTACGTTAATGAAACACTGGCTATCTGTCACTAAAGGCTAAAACATGAAATGTGAAAATGTTGGGGCTAAATATATCTGTGAAACAGATCTGGAGCTTTTTTCTATGAATGTCTTACACATCCTAGTTAGTAATAGATTATTCCTCTCTGTGTGATTTTTGTTGTTGCTTATTGGGTTTATTTAGAGAGGCATGTTGACGAGGAGCTTTCCAGGGTGGCTTTCTCTTTGTGCATGCACAGAGATGGATGTGCATCCATTCCTGTCTCAGAATATTTTCTCTTTGATGTCTTTCTTCATACTGCGTGTATATGTTTGTACTTTTTACTGTATCACTAGCCAGCAATCATGTCCAAAGAAAAGAAAGCAATACACTGAATACTGTCACAAGCCTTCACCAACAGTCCAGTGAACTGTTTCTGCTGCTGACTTGGCTTTAAAGAAAGAAAACTATTCCTCAGAAAACTTTCAAGTGCTAAAAGGAGTTGCACAGAACTTGAGTTTCTCTTTAGAGTTGTGTTTTGGGAGTTGCAGTTTCTGTGTAAGTTCTTGATTTAAAAGCATTTGAACTCTTCTTCACTTCACACAGATCTTAGAGCTGCTGCTTGCCTTCTGCTCTGTGTTAGAGCTGCGTCACACCCTGCGGCAGGCGATACTGGAACCAGCTGGCTTGCCAGTCTCTGGAAACACCAGACTTGTGACTCGCTCAAAGAGCTTTGAACCATCTGTTGTTGCATTGGTGCACTTGTCAAACCAACCATTGGAAGGCTCTGAAGACTGTTCAGGTTTAGCATTGCAGCTATTCAAAGAGATTTTTGAGGTACCAAGACTGATAACTGAGTTTAAAGAGCTTATTAGTAGCTCTCATTTTTAAATTATTTTTAAACAACTATCATAATTTGACTTGAAAAAATAGCAAAATACCCCTAATAAAGTTAATTGTAAAATAGTTGTGTTGAAATAAACACACTTCATGAAACAACCGTTCTTTAAAGACATGAAGTATTTTAGCAATGTCTGTGTTGTAAGTGGAAGACATGGCAGTTTATGAAGTGATGAGATAGGTAGAAAACTGTTAGAATTCCTTTCTAGAAGTTACAGAAATGAGGAAGTTCCTGCTGTTTCTGTTTTCTGTAAACTTCCTCCTCCAGTATGATACTGGTCAGCTGTCTTAAACCTGAAATAGCAAGAGGCTGAGAAAGCAGGAACACAGACTGGTGCAGGAAGGGATAGACTAAGTTTGGCTTCCCTGTGCTGTACTTTTAAATACTGACATAAAATAAAATGTCTTTATTACAGGATGTTATTAACAATAAGAATGGTGAATCAGCTGAATGCTTAATGGATCTTTTGCTGCCTGTTCTTCTTGATCATCTTCAGATGCCAGAACAGATTGTGGATGAGCTATTAGTGAAGAAAAAGTGTGAAAGAATGGTCAAGGCTATTAATGTCCTGACAAATATCCTTTTTATGTGTTTATTGGCAGCTGATTTATTTTTCTTCCACCATGATCTGCTCTAAGATGTTAAAACACATGTGCACCCTGGGTCACTTTAATAGCTTCTAATGACAGTAACTGCCCTAATTTTACTTAGGAGTGTCATCTTGCAAGATCTAAAGTAGCTTTCTAATTGCTGTAAAATTATTTTGTAATACAGTGGTGCAGGATAAAATGTTGTGGCTATTCAACAGAACAGAAGCACTTTGCAGATCAAAAACGAAGATGGGTGTTTTCTGTTGAAATTATGTGTGGAATTTGGGCGGCCATCTTCTTGACCCACGTAGTATTGTTGCCTAGCTAAATCAAGTGCAGCTCCCAGCCAAATACCATACAAGTTTAGATCAGAGAAACAAGGAAAATACAGGAATGATATGGTTTTACACTCCTCCTTGAGTTCTTAGTTTCCACAATAAGTTTAGTAAGGAGGACGTGACTGCAGGGTGTAGTCCTGCATCTAAGCTGAGTTCTGTGGAGAAGTCTCTGCTAGCTCACTTCTAGATAACTGATTGTTGTATTAGGGACTGCCTGGTCTCTGCCTTTTGTTCACTATGTTTCTTTATGCCACCCATTTTATTGGGGTTTCCCTTCTCTCTGTTTCCAATAAGTGTGTGTATTAAATGAAAAGTGAAGCTTATTTGACTTGTGAGTTAGGCATGATTTAAGTGCTTTATTTTGGTGGGTATTAAAAACATTTTTAGAGGCTCTTGTGCTTTGATGCCCTAGCTTTTGTGTCCCTTGTTATTACAAAATGTTGCCTTTTTGTGCCAATACCTGGGCATAGGTATATTGAATTTATCCTTAACTCTGCCTACTGCTCTGCAGAGATGACACACTGAAAATGCATGTCTCAAAGGTGCTGACTGCCAGCCAATGCACATGTCTGATAGAACACCAATTTCCTTATAGTGGGATTGATACTGGTTTTGGGACAAAATTGGTGGACTCTAAAATGTGGTGAGCACACATATTTATATAAAATCTAATTAAGCATGGCTGGTGTGAGAGTTGTGGTGTTGTTGCAATGGAAAGAATATGGTAGTTGAAATGGCACCATTTAAATGCATATAAATCAATATTGGTATTAAATCAAACTTAGTATTTTGTGAAATAAAAAGTAATCTTGCTGGTCAGTTCATTCAGATAATGTTTTTGATATAAGCTGGAGATCTACTTATGTGGAATAATGACCTTAAATCTCACGCAGTATTTCAGGCTGATCCAAGTTAAAGCCTGCTTAGAACTGCTCATGGCATGTGATTTCTCATTTTGATTTTATGCAGAGTCCCAAATATCACACATCACTATGGGGGACAGTTTTTGCACTGAAAATTAAATACACATTGCTTCAGCTCAGTGTCATTATAGCTATAAGTTACATGGCCAAAACCCAGTGAAATATAATTGGACCTATAATTAAACCCTCCTCACTTTCAACCTGGAAGTGGTGTTTTTGGTCTTCACCGTTGCCATCCTTGGCATGCTGGGGAAGCTCAGGCACATGTCCAGGGAACTCAATATGATCTCTTTGGTTCTAGTATTGTTGCCTTGCTAGATATATTTATTTTCTCTGTGAAGGTATTGATTATTTTTTTTAATTGACTGAATTTGTCAGTGCTGCTTTGACATATCTCACCTTTTTTTTTTTTTTCCTACCCAATTTGCTTTTCTACTTGGATGTTTAAAAGCAAACTTGCTGCTGATATTATTTTGAAAATGCTTGATCTTATGAGCAGATTGCAGCAGGATGTACCTGGTATGAAGGACAGCTTTTACAAAATGTTACAGGTATGATTTTAAAATGTTTTATGAAGTGTATCTGTGAAATAAAGTGTCACTACACTACAGTAGTTTTAGTTAAGAATGTTTTGCATGCTTATCTCTGAAGTGGTAAAGCTTTTAGGAAAATACAGTCCCTTATGCACAATTCCTAAAGGTTGTTTCACTATTAATTATTTTAAAATAACGGTAGTTTTTACTGCTTTTACTGCAGTCATTTGTTTTGGTAATGCTTATGAAATCATATTTTAGCTGCCTGGTAAGAATTATCCTTTTAAGACTGCATTATGACTGTAGTTTAAAGGTAGCAAACTAGAGAACAATTACGACAACAATATAATTATTTGTGGGCTTGGTTACTATTAAATATGTACATCTGATTTGGAACTTAGCATGGCCAAAACAGTTTCTGGTACCTATTGTTCAGATGATGCTGTAATAATATACTTTATAGATGAAAAAGCAATCCAGACAGTCAAATATTTCTTGCTGTTTTAGAGATTTTTTTCATTGTAGAATGGGAATTGTGTAATTTAATGTGTAACAATGACTTTTACAGTCCATGATTAATCTTTATAACTTCAGCTAGTGACCTTTTATGTTGAGTATCAAGCACTTGAAAACTTGAAGGAATTAACTAGCCTCTTTACCTGTTGTGTTACCTTTAATGTAAAACATGATTTCAAATACTCAGATGTATGGCCTATTTTTAAAATCACTTGTCTTCCATGGACTTCAGGCTCAGAAACCCAGAAGGGCAAACTGTAAGAAGGTAACTTAAGTTTTGAATAAAGCATTTCTGTGCTCATGGGCCTTGATATTGTGATGTTTTGGTGTTTTGTTTTGTGGGTTTTTTTGTTGTTGTTGTCTGCTGTTATCTTGTTTTGACCAAACTGATTTCTTTTTTAGGATCAACGCTTGATTACACCTTTGACGTTAGCTTTAGCATCAAACCATGGAGAGCAAGTCCAGTTGGGGCTTAAAATACTGTTGGAGGCTGCACACTTACCAGGTTTTCCTGCTGCAGTGTAAGTATTTTTGTGATACTCTGGGTAGATTTGACGTTTTTATGGGCTTAGTGATATTCATGTTTTTTGGAGTACTCTTTTCAGATCATCAGAGACAGAAACTTAAGAAAAATCGTCTTGCTTCTGCTTTGAGACAGCATTGATCCTGGAGGCCAGAGGAAGCCATCACAATGCTGATGGTGCTGATTTTATGTCAGGTCCTAGAGAGCAGAGGAACAACCAACTCTTGTCCCTAAGTGCTCATTTGTCTGAAGTCTTTGCTTGGAGCTTAGGGTGCATCTAATATTCTCACTGTCAGATTTCTCTCTAATGAACTCTGTCAGATGTGTCATTCTTCAGTTCCTAAAGCTTTGCTTACCCTTTTGCAGTAGCTTCCTAGAAGGAACACATTAGGATAAGACACAGACAGATGGCGGTTCAGGTAGTATTTAAAGTGGTTTAAACAGTGGAAAAAGTATTGAGAAACCCTGTTTGATGGAGTCCTTATTTCCATAGATGTAATAAAATACAAAAAAAAAAAATTAAATTGTATCACAACCTGGAGTTGAACTTGACAGATGTCAAGGCAACAAGAAAGATCACATCAGCAGCAAAAGCCAGACGTGAAAATGTATGCCTTTCTGCTGAGTGGGGCAGGGGACCTGTTGACAAAGGACATGGAAAAGGTTGACATACTGAATGCCTTACTTGGTCTTCACTGATAACAATTCCCAAAGGCAGAGCAATGTCCCTGAGAGAAATGGGAAAGCCTAGAGGAGGCAAGACATACTCTGGGTGGCACAGGGTCAGGTCATGGAATATCTAAACTAAATGGGTATACAGAAGGCCAGAAGACCTGACAGGATGTGCCCTTGGGGGGTTGCCTGTTGTCTTTCCAAGGACGCTCCAGAATGTCTTGGAAAATTCATGGTGACTGGGAGAGGTTCCTGAAGACTAGAAGGAAACAAATGTAACTTCTGTCTTCAGGAATGGCAAAGATGATCAGTAGCACCCTGAGCTACACTTGGAAGAGTCTTGATGACATGGCAAAGGGGGTGATCATTCCTGTCTGCTCAGCTGTGGTGACACCACACCTGCAGTGTTGTGTCCAGACCTGAGCTCCCCAGTGCCAAAGAGATCCTAGAGTGAGTCTAGGGAAGAGGTATGAGCATGTATTACACAAGGTGAGACTGCAAGAGCTGACCTTGCTTATTTTTGGGAAGAATTGCAGGGTTCTTATCAGTGTGTTGAAATGTCTGATAGAAAGGAACAAACAAGACGGAGCCAGGCCTCTCAGCGGTATCCGCTGACGGGATAGATGTAGGCACAAACTGAAATATTAGAAAAAACCTTTTCGATTCCTTTAAGTATCAGAAAAGAAAGCCTTTTGCTGTAAGGGGAGGTCAAACTGGAAAATGTTGCCCAGAGAAGTTGTAGAATCTTCATCCTTTGAGAGAGTTAAAATCACAAGGCATAGTCCTGGGCAGCCTGCTAAGAGCAGGAGAGTTGAACTAGGTGGTCTGTCGATGGGTCCCTTTCAACCTTAGTTATTCTATAATTATATTGGTTTGTGGATATAAGGAACATTTTTATAATGGCCAGTAATGAATAATCTGGCTGAAAGAATGAAGGATCTGTACAATCAAATATGTCTGGAATTGCACAATGGAACAGCCAAATAACATGATAAGTGCAAGCTAAAAATAAGCTATGCTCACTTAGGAAGCAGTTGAGACAGCACTTCAGTGAAGTGGTTGGGATAGCTTAGTAATTAAGGAATTTATCAAGAGCAAAATTTATAGCTGGTGCCTCTAAAATCAGCTCTTTTGGTTTATCATTCTCATTTGAAATATGTGATTGGTACCTGCCTTGAAAATACCAGCCACAAATTACATACAGACACTAGAATATAGGTGCTGAAATTGGTTTTTTTTCTAAGCTTTTGAGTTCTCTTCCCTATTCAAATTTAAACAGATTTCACTTTTATCTGCTTACTTAAATTTTGGTTAAAACTTACAAAATCAAATATGCTGTACACAACACAGTATTGTAAAATAGAATTGCAGACAAGGGAAAACTGAGGTTTATTGGTTGCACTCTGCCTTTACTTAATTCAATCTTATTTTTATGCCCAATAAAAGTTTTTAATAAATACTTTCTCAATCTTCTTTGATACAAACAGTAGTCTAGTTAAATTGAATTATAACAGGTGAAATAACCTGTTTTTCAGGTTCATAAGAGGTATGATCTGTTGCTTAAAAAGAGCTGAGCACTATGCCCTTTCTGATCAGATTCTGTATTTGTCTCTAAAGGTTAGGCATGACACTTCCCCCCCCCGCCCCTTTTCTGTATCTGGCCAGTTTGAGCACATGCCCAATACATATCCTTGTAATGTGTGGTAATGCAAAAGTGACTGTAAATTTTGTTATGAAATTATTCTCCTGCTCAGTCCTTGCAATGCTGTTTGTAGCAGGTTGTGTCATTAATAGCCTTATGCTTACACAGGCTGGGTGAGAGCATTACAGCAAATAATGCCTACAGACAACAAGAAACACAGCACACAGCAAAGAGAATCCAAATGCAGCCACCTGTGACCAACACTACTTCAGCGAGGTGTTCTTCATTCTGTCCTTCAAGCAATGAATCCAAAGCTTCAAATATTGAGGAATTAATACAAAAACTTCATTCTGGACTAGAGGTTAGTAGGGTTTATGTACCCTTGTGAAGCATCTGACACTTTTTTTACTGGGAGGGATGGAAATTATAGTCCAGGTGTCAGACTACTGTGTGTGTAACAGTTAAGTTTGGTTTAGATTCCTGTCTGTTTGGAATGCGCTCTTCTTACTGAGCTCCTGAGCAGAATTCAGAGATCCTCTCTCTGTTGAGCTGTACCTGAAGGTAGGGCTCCTTACTGAGGGCCCTCTCCAGTGGGTTTGCCCACAGCAGTCTTAGCTGTCAGATATGGAGGCAGGAGCCAGGTGCAGTCCAACTGCCTAAACTTGCTGGGACACATAAAAGGAATATCCACCCTCTGCTTCCTAAGAAATAGCTTGTAACAAAATGGAGATGCTGGGCTGCTTTAGAAAAGTGTGGTGCATCTCTTGTGTTCCTAAATGTGCATACTGACATTCTTGTTTTGTTGGCTTTAGCTGACTCTAGCATTTGCAATTCAGCTTTTGTGACCTTCTTGGAAAGGTGCTGTTTTTATTTCAGAAGGCATCTTTTTACTTCCCTCTGCAGCAGTTTGCATTGTCAATGAGACACCCAACCAGGTACCACATACCATGTGCTGCTTTGTGGGCCATCCTGGCAGATGCTGAATGTGTCTCCTTTTTCCCTTTTCTATTCAAAACAAGTTGCCTGCTTTGTAGCTGCTTTAGACTGAGATGGATTGTTGATTATATTTTCTTTTGGCTTAAGAGTATGCAAATTGGGAAAAGGTAGAGCAAGTCTCTTGAAACAGCTTGATATCTGTATTAGTGGTATTGCCTCCAGCCTTAGCTTTGCAACTCTTATCTCTTTGTTGTAACGGATTAAAGTGAAACTCCGAGAGCTTCCAGTTCCAGTCAGATGCCAGAATAACAGTGAAAAAGGTCAGGTGAGTCTTCCTTGGCTTACTCTTTACTCTGCCACAGGATGCTCCCATTGATCATCCTTTTCAAGACTGCATGTGACAGTCTGTGGGTGCATTGCTGTGTTTATATTAATGTAAACCAAAGCAACCACAGGTGCCTACACAGCACTAATGCAGCAACTTCCAGTAATGTGACAGATTGTAAACCTGCTTTGATTTTTGTTTTTTAGAGGAGAAAGTTCTTGATGAATTGTTGAGTGATTCTTTTCTTAGACCTTCTAATTAGTCATTCAAAAGCAATATACACATTCACTTAAAATATCCAGTGCTTGAGTTCTGTCTGTATATTGTGTTAAGAAGCTCAAATGCTTTCTTAACATAATTGAAAAAACACTTTTCATAGTATCATTGTTCAGAGAGCATGAAGGGAATTTCATTCTTAGAGCTTTTCTTAGAGTAATTTCTATGTCTTTTAGATATTTTAAGTTTGCAAGCAGGAAAATAAACTGCTTGTTTCATATTTTAGGGACAGAAAAATGAGCTGAGGACTGGAGCTACACAGGATCTCCTGCTAATTTGCAAAAAAGCATTCTTACGTAGTGGATGGTGCAGAGATGGTGGCTTTTCTGTAGGTGTTCAGTGTATGAACAGCTGGCATAGTTTGCACTTGGTCATGCATCAGCATCTGTGAACATCTGCTCAGAACTGGTGTTACAGCAGCACTGCCTAAGAGAAAATACCCTGAAATCACTAAGTAGCATTTTCACTTGACTCAGGCATATACTTTAATAAACACTTAAGACTTCTTGTGCCATACATGGTGCATTTCCTCTAGTAAGTCACTGGATTAACACATTAGATTCCATAGGTCCTCAGTAGTATCCTTTCCACTATCCTAGAAAAACTTTTCTGGGTCTTTTCTCCTAATTTATATGTTGAGAAGGAGTATGAACAAGGAGTTTTAACCATATGCATTTTGTGCTGTTAATGTTAAGGCAGATTATTTTAGGTGTCCTGTGAGGGGCCTGCTAATTCTCCAGCAAAGATTAGAGCAAGGGGAATGATTTTAGAATGGTGATTTTACCTTTTCATTGTGCTGGACTGATAGTCTTCTGCTGATGACTCCTATTAAGGCTAACCAGTTCAATTGCTCACAAACTTTTCTCAACGGTCATCTTTGAGTAGAGAGCCTCAGATACAAAAATGAGAATTCAAAAAGCTGAGTGGCAGGTGGAGTTCACAAAACCACTGAGCTCTCTAGGCACACATTACCTGTGTAAGTAAATAGCAATTTCCAGTATCAGTAATTGGAGAACGTTTTCCCAGATGAAGGAGCCCTTGGCTGATGTGAGGATATCTGACATAATGGATGTCTACGAGCAGAAGCTGTCGGCCTTAGCGGTGAGTACAGCCTAATGTGCATGGTGGCACTGCAGTTGGTGCTTTCAAGTCAAATTTCAGAAAATGTTAATGAGAAATGTTCTCTCTATATGCAGTCTAAAGAAACGAGACTGCAGGATCTTCTGGAAGTAAAGGCAGCAGCTCTGGCTCAGGCTGAGAGGCTGATGGCTCAGTACCGGTGTCAGAGAGCCCAGGCTGAGTCTGAGGTAAGTGGAAGAGCTTCAAGGTGGGACTGGGTAATGATTGACTGGGTAGCTTTAGCTGTGATTGCATGTGGAAACTCTACTGCTCATCTGTAAGCTGTGCTTGCAAGTTAGGGCAGTCTTAATTTTCGCTATGAGCATCCTGTTTCCCTCTGGATTGTTCTTTGGCACAGTTTTCTTTAATGTGCTTTCCCTTACAGGAAGTCAACAAAACCAGCCTACTCTGCTCATTGTTGTTTGTTAACCATTAGTGTCAATTCAGCAATATTAAAAATTAATAAGCCCACTTACTAGAATTCTCTATAGAATTTGCTGCTATATAAAGAACTGTTTGCTGTTTGTGCCTTTTGATTCACTGGTCAGAGGTGAAGTTTCAAATAAAGCTTGCTTTTTTGAGTTCTGTATTTGAGCTGCACATTGAAAAGTGAGAATAATTTCTATTCTTTAAAGGTTGTGTTAAAGATTGTGCTACTGATTACTAAATCCACAGCTAAAATGCATCATCTTTTACTTTGTTCTTCCCTCTTCCCTCACATTGTCTATAAGTGGAGCTAAAGGAATTTAGTGAACCAATTAATTTGTAATTAATATTAGGTGAAAGAATTTATTCTCTTAATGTAGATGGTCACATTTTGGTGTTAGATTTATGACCTCAAGCATGCCTAATACAACTTAAGAAACAGAATTTCCTTTAATGTATGTGGCTTTTTTCTTTGTTTTGGGGGGGTGTCTTTCTCCTCAAAGGCAAGAACTCTTGCTGCAATGCTAAAGGATGCAGAACGAAAAAATGAAGAGCTTAATGATTTGCTGAAAGCTCAACAGGTAGAATCTGAAAGAGCAAAGACTGATATTGAACAGCTCTTTCAGCATAACAGGAAATTGCAGGCAGTTGCTGAAGAACATGAAATACTAAAAAAATCCTCTCTTGATCTTCTTCAGAGGTAAGACATGTAGGATCTCTAAACTTAAAGTATTTCATATGAGAAGTATTATGATGTCCTTTACTGGGCTGAGGACATTAGAAGAGAATATTATGTGCTGTGTCAAGTTTTTAAGTGAAAAGTTCTTTTTTTTTTCTTCTGTATGCTTGTCAAAAAGGTTAATTTCAGTCACTCAGAAACTCAAGTTTATATTACATTTAACATAGTTAAATTTATTAATATATTAACATTCAGCTTTCAGTGAAGTGAACTGAAGTTTGGGTGCTGAAGGTCCGGTTCAGGAAATAGCACAAGCTTTGTATAAAAAGGGAGCATTATTCTCTTAAGGCACAGCACTAACAATGCTTAGTTTCTGTTAGCATTATACCATGCTCTCAGTGTCTGTCTTTGGTCTTACGGGCTGTCTAGATGACATGCTTGCAAGAGTTCTGCAGAAACAGCCAATATCAGAATGTTTGCATAATGTAGGACTTGGCATCGTTGGTCAAGTCTGTACCAAATTTGACTTAAATTAGGTAAAAATGAGGTACGGAGGAAGGAAGGCACATTGTCTGTCCTGAATTATTTATAAGCATTATTTTTTTGGGATCTTAAGCTAAAAAGAGACACACAAAGTACTTAAAGATAGAAAATATTTGAAAATAGAATGTGCTTTGGAAGAATAAAGGCTTAAAAGAGCTTTTTTCTCAGCTCACATGAGCTGGTCTGGTCACTAGGTGTCAGCAAGGCAAAGAAACTGATAACATTGAAATCAAGTTTCTTGCTTAATAACTGGAGCAAGCATTATCAGACAATTTTGAAAGCATATTGCTGCCAATAAAGGAGTCATTGAGGGAGGAAAATGGATAAAAATTCTCCATTACTAGATTTCTTGAATAAGTGTCTGGTCTGGTCATTGTAGAAGTGCCTCCATATTTGCTTGACTTGTATGCAGCCATACACTTTGTGAACATGTATTGTCTAATATGTGGGAAATAAATCAGCCCCAATCTAGTATCTTAACAGTTCTAAGTTCTCCAAACTAGGAACAAAACTTTCTAATTCTTACAATGTGTTTCTAAAACAAAAACTTACTTTTTAAAACAACCTTCATACTTCAAATATGTTTCTTAAAAACAATCAGTTAATTGACATCAGGGGATAGAATCTGCCTTTTGATAGGAAGGTAGGAAAATGTTTGCTTAGAGCATGAAATCTGCCTCAAGCCTGTATTAATTACACACTGCATTGTCTTCAGTATGTTCAATTTTTAGTATCACAATACAAGGTCACAGAAGGTGATAGAATAACTTAAAGAGTCCCTTAAAAGTTGACTGACATACACAAACTGTTATAGATTAGCTCTTTGTAAATTTCTAAAGGTATTTATAATTTTGTCGATTCCTAAAAATTTTCTACTGGAGGGAGATTTCTTCCTGATCATTAGTACTTCAGGATATGTATGGGATCCTCTGAAGCTTGGCTGGTTTGTCTGTCTTCTTCTTCCAAGTCAAGCATTGGAACAGGCTGCCCAGGGAAGTGGCTGAGTCACCATCCCTGGGGTATCTAAAAGATGTGTAGATGGGGCATTTAAGGACATGGTTTAATGGTGAACTTGGCAGTGCTGGATTAATCGTTGACTCAATGATCTAATGGGTCTTTTCCAACCTAAATGATTTTATGATTCTGAGTATGTTCATTTAAAAAAAAACCAAACTCAAAAAATCTAACATACTAACAGCCAGCTGTCACAAAAAAACGCTCAACTGAACACCCCAAATCACCTTGCTTGTTGCTTGAGTGGGATGATTGCACAGATCATGTCAAATATTTTTATTTGGCAAACTGTTAAAGTAAAAGCTCTTTTCAAAAGCAATTACATTTCATTTGTAGGTATGAAACAACTGAAAGACAATATAAAAGTCTACAGATTACATGCAATTCATTAAATAAACAAGTGGAAGCAATGACGAAACTAAATGAATCACTCAAGCAGCAGAATGACAGGTAAGTTCAGTTCAGTCTTTTTAAAGCAAGCCAAACAGTAAAACTAAATAGCACTTTAGTCTCAGTTTTTCAACTGTGCTTTAAGTAACATCTGAGAAGTGAAGTTAGAGAAAGCCAAAGATGCTTCAGGGTTGGTTTATACATTTATGTTGGATAAGAATCTGTAGTACTGACTTTGGTGGTTTATTTTATTTGCTCCTTAATTGGTTGGAGGTGATGAGGGAATATCGACAGACTTCAGCAATACTAGGAAGAGAAAGATGATGACCCAATTCTTAGGTGCAATTGGCAGAGCATGAAGGTGTTATTTTGGTTGTTGTTAAATTCTTAAATGCTTTTATCACCCAAAGATTTCCATGTATTCTCTTTTAGCCTGCAAATTTTCTCCTAAAATCTTGTCAAATTGGGGAAAAAAACCAAAACAACCAAGCCTACTAAGTTAACACATTTGAAAGTTATATTAGAAGTTGTGATAAGTGGTATTCTGCCTGTGGTATAAAACATCTTTTTCAACTATAAAACTAGCATTACCTATGTCTTCTTGAGGAGTAATTGTAATTTTTCCTTTTTGATGGCTTAAAATAGAGGTCTGACATACCTTTCACCAATGTAACTAAGGGAATATAGGGCTCCTCTTTGACAGATTTTATTTAATACATAACTTCTCAGAAGATGTTTTTAAAATACGTTCATAGGCAGGCCTTGTATTCAGTTGAGAAATAAAATGCTGTTCTTGGTTTTACTTGCAAAGTTCACTTCACCCTTCCAGGCTCTTGCCTTGTCAGTAATCAGAGCAGTCCAAATCACTGCCTTGAGTTCTGATTCAGATGGAAAATTTTCATACTGATACATTAGTTTGCTACTGAATAAATTTGTTTACTTGTATCAAATGGTGCAATATGGAGCCCAGGGTAATTGGGGAGATATTCTGATGAAAGGTGGCCCTTGTTAATGGCAGTCTGGAGGAGCAGTTTATTATGTAGATACTCTTGAACTGCCACAGAAATGGAGACTGTGGAAATATACATCCCTGCCTCTTGCTGGAGGCTGCAGCTTAGAAACTGGTAGCTGGGCAGTAGATAAACAAGTAAACGAAAGTGACAGCAGATGCCATCTAGGCAAAGCGAGTGGCAAGCAGAATATGCCTTAGAAATTAGTCTGGCTGGTAATGGAAAAAGTAGATCAGCTTCAGAGAGTGTAAATTGCTCACATTGGAGCTGCACTGCTGGTGGATGCCAGTGCCTCTGTATTAAATGGGTGTGGAAACAGCATTACCCGAACTCGTGGGAACTGAGGCAGGCCTGGACACAAGCTGTGGCACTGTCTTACGGCGTGCTCGCTTTGGAGTGTTGTGTGACAATCCAGGAGATGTTCAGAATTGTATTTTTTGTGTATAGATGGCCTTGCAGGGGTAATACCTGAAACAAGTTTTACTAATTGTCTCTTCAGGAGCATAGTAAGAGCTAAAACCCCAGCATCCTTAATCACTAATGGCAGGAGATTTTTACTTGTATTGAATGAGAATTTCAGTTCTTCCACAGTAATTTGAATTATTTCTGGCTGTGATCAAAGGCATCAGTTTCTGGGCTTTGTGTTCCAGGTATCAGCCTTTTCAGTAGTTCCTACCATGATCAGAGAAGGGCAGTGACTCTTGTCATAGTGGCAGGAAGGAAGTAAAATCTATCTCTGCTCACACCGTGCACATTCATAGGTTTGATGATTTGAAGCTCTTGACAGCAGTTGGAAATAATACAAAAATAATTTTAGCTTCTTAGGACAAGGAAATGGTGGCATATCTCATTTTAATCATTAAAATTTATTTCTCTGCACTTTTAGGACTGCTGCACAGTTAATAGAAAGTGAAGATCACAGAAATGAATTGCAGCAACAGCTACAGGAGAGAGATGGCACAATAGCAAGTAAGTCACCTACCTAAAGGTCACTGAAGCTAGGGAACTAACTGTATTAACTTGGTGTTGTTATTGTAGGCTCTAGATAAGCTGTTGTATCTTACTGAGCAACTTGTAAACATTAAAAGTTGGCCACAGATACATAATTTATAACCGAAATGAAACAAATTTTAACTTTTTAGAAAGGATGCATGAAGCTGATTTTCCAGACTTCACTGAATCTCTGCACAGTGTGTCCGTTCAGGATCTTCTTGCAACATGTCCATTAGAACTAGTTTCTGTAGGAATTGGAAATTAGAAGAGCTTAATTTAACTCTCTCTGCAAATGACTGGAAGCAACCACTAAAATTTAGCAGTAGGTGGCACTACTCAGTAATTCAATTAGCAGCCATGTTGAGTCAAAAAAAAAAAATCAGTAAAAAAAGCCCCTTGTTTCCTAGGCCAATGCAGTATCTGTTTTCTAAGTTTGGTATCTAATCTTTTAATGTGTTCATTTTCTTAAGCCTTGCAACAGACTATAAGTGTTCTGGAAGAAAAAATAAAAACTCAACAGAAAGAAAAAACAGATATGGAACAAACTATCAATATTCTTAGGAAGGAATTAAGTGAAACACAGCAAGCAAGGGAAGAACTGAATGTCAAGGTAAGGAATTACTTGCGCCTGCATTCCTGAAACTGGAGTTTTAGGTGGAGTTGGTAAATCAGTGTTTTGGTGGTTAAGTACCTTAAGACCCTAGAGTAGCTGATGTTGTAGTGGACAGGAACAAATTTTCCCAACTTTAACTGTGTACCTCTTTAAGTCAGGATCAAGTTCTAAGGAGACCCTGTGAGGCATGGTGTGTGAGTAACGTAATGTTGGGAAGGGAAAAAAACCCCACCAAAACTGTGGCATAATGTTAAAAAACAGAGTGTAACAAATTCCTCTTTAGTAGTTTTGACTACTGAAAATGTAGGTCAGCTTGCTTTCCCTCCCTTTCTCACACTGAATTAAGGTACATATGTATGCACCAAAATGCACCTAGGGTTCTTTTGATCATTGAAATTCTAACCAAAAAACAGTTTTATCTCCAAGAAAAAGTATTTTTTCAAAGAGACACCACTATGGCTATACCAAGTTAACAGAATAATGTAAACAAAACAAAGCAAGAACAAAAACCACCAAAAAAAAAAAATACTCCAAGCTTCAGTACAGCCTACGTGTCCTTGACTGCAGGTAAGGCTCCTTCTAAAATCACAAGGCAGAGATTCATTTTACATGCAAACTGATCAGCAAATGTAAGGTGTGCAGTCTGACAAACACATTTACTGTATTTCCATTTCCTGGAAGCAAAAGCTTAATCTCTTCAGGCAATATTATGCAGTATATAGCAAAATTTTGTTTGTTTTTGTGTTTTTGTTTTTGTTTGTTTTCTTGTTCTCGGTAAATATTTACTCATGTGGTGCTTGAAATGAAATGTAGATGGTAGCACAATGATAACAAAGGGGTTGGTGCTTTCCCGTGGTATCCAACATTTTGCAGTGTGGCAGTAGCTGTAATCACTCCTGTGCACCAGCTGTAGAGCTGAGGGAGATTTCTGAAACAAGCTTGTAACTTTAAAACTGCTTTTTAATTACTTGCTTAAGTTCACCACCAGGTCACTCAGCTTTCACAGTATTGTTGGTAATGGAGTAAATGATAAGATTTTGTTTGTTTCTGCAGGCATCTTCTCTGGAAGTTCAAAAATCCCAGTTAGAAGGATGCTTGGCAGAAAAAGAAGCGCTTGTAAATCTGCAGAAGGAAGAACTGGACAAACACGCCAGCATGATTGCAATAATTCACAAACTAAGTGGTGGCAAGCTAAGTGCAGAAAAAGTGAACCTCAGTTTGTAGGTCTGTGTTTCCTGTGCTTTATGTATTCTGTTAAGTGAGCTGAATTACAGGGGTGACTGCCAGCTCTGTACACAACACATGCAGTTTGGTTGCCTTTTTGCATAATGCAGTTATTGCTTAGAAAGGTCAGCAACAAAAAAAAATGTTATCAGCTGCTGAATTAAGGGGTTTTGTTGGGAGTTTTGCAAACTCAAGTGGGAAAGAAACTGCAAGTGTAATGGGTTAAAAACTTTTAGTGTCAAAGTAAATTTGCAGGCATGGGTTCTTTCCCTTTAAGTCTCTCCATCATGGGGAACGGTAAGTAACTGTTGAGAAGGGCTTTGTTGTTTGGGTTTTGTTCCTCCTTTTCTACCAGAAAATGCTTGAGTAAACAAATTTTCATAGGAAATGCCAAGCATGTTAATAACTAAATTGATAAATGCTGATTTGACTTTGTCAAATGGTAGAATATGAGGGAAAAACATCAAGCTGCTCACCAGAGTAAGCTGGCAATAAGTTACATGTCTGCAGAAAATGGTAAATTAATCTGTAGCATTTATGTGGCAGAATCCAGAGTATATAAATATTGATTATATTTTTTTCTCTCACTTAAAAAATGTACTGTTTCAATATGCTATTGTAAGCCAAGTGTAGCTGAACTCAGGGTTGCATAGCAAATAAATGCATGGACACATGAAGATATTTTGACAGCATTTCCATGTTCTTTTGTGGTAGTGCTTTTCCAAATGGTAATGAATAGTAGCTAATGGAACTAGCAAATAAATTGATGTCTATATTGATGTTTAAAATTTCATTTAAAACATATATCTCTCTTTACTGTAAAAAAACCTGGAGACTTTTGTACTTAGTTCATGCAAAGAAATAACCTGTGTAAGGGGTTTTGCTTTTAGGCATCTTGATATTACCAGTTCTGTAATCAAAATAGTTCTGTAATAAAGTTCCCTGTGCTATTTTCATATTCAGCTTCTGTGCCATATCCACTGTGCTATTGGATGTTTTTTCCCTTTCCCCACAGGCTCTCTCGTTTAGCTACAAGGAGTAGCTGGCACCAGCACAAAAACTAGCACTGCAATAGTCGATTTTTAATTATCTGTGTCATGTCAGGTTGTCAATTGCATGTTCTACAAGCAGAGACCTTTGTGCTGTCTTCATTCCAAGCACCCTCACGTCTCAGTATTGGGCATTCTAATACTTCTTATCTGAAAGTAACTGCCTTTTATTCTATGTAATCTGGAGAAAGTTTTCCATTAAACTTGTGTCTTTGTATGTTATTTCATTCATGCCTACAAGTACCCCTAAATGCATATTTATTTTTCTGTACTATGTGGTTTTTCTGTCTATTTCACTTTTGCTGTACTTACTGAGAACAATGACACAATAAAGGGTTTGGAGTTGATGGTCGTCAATTCATCACCTGTTGTGTGTTGTCTTCATTTTAGCACTCCTCTTTAGTCTCAATTCTGCATCCTTTTTCTTTTTCTGTTTCTCTAGTTTATTTTAATCTTTCACTGTCCCCTTCTTCTCCATCTCTTCACTTCTCTTTCACCGCTGATTTCAACTGACAGTGCCTACCATTTGCTTTTCCCTGGTGAAATCTGTGCCTTTTATTGAAATGAGAAAGCTTGCCTTGTGTGCTGTATGGATCTATTAGTGGAGTCTTTCCCACCTTTGGGATAAAACAGGCTGTGGAATGATACTGTCACTTTTGAATTAAGTGCAATTGATCATCCTCACCTACATGGAAGATGGAAGGGGAAGCTTTACCTGAACCAATTCCCAGATTTCATTGTCCCCCTCACCCCATTATCTCTTTTATAAAAAAGGCAGAGCTTTTTATTAGTAGTGGTAGTAGTGTGGCCAAAATATCTGTGCTGTGGTATTTGTGCTAGCACATGCAACTTAATGTAGATAAAAAACCTTTTCCTCCCAACCTTGTGAAACTTCAGCTGTTTCTTGACTTCAGGATGATGTTAATATCCTGCACAAACAGCAGGAATTCAGAGCTTTACAAACTGAAAGCATGGCCTTGCTGTAGGAAGTAGAAAGTGATCCTAAATGTAAGGGCTGGTAAGGAAGCCTGTTTAAAACAAACAATCTGATGAGCAGCTGCTGTGATCTTGGACAGGTTTTTCAGGAAGTACTTAGCGCTCATGGTGACCAGTAGGATTTATTTAGTGATGGTGTAAACAAAACAAAATTCTGAATAAAGAAATTCAGAAACCACTTAGCTACGGATTCAGCAGTGCCAAACATGTTAGCTGCTGGTCAGGATTTCTGCCAGCTCTCTTTCATGCTTACAGTTTTCATGATTCAGAGGAACATGTCTAGAATTACCTAGCAGTGCACTTTTCTGGAATAAGTGCAGGCCAAAAATGGGACAGACTCCAATGAAATTGTGACACCCAGCTTTAGAGGTTTGGTTCAGCATTCTTGTGAAAAGAGATTCTCTGCTTCTTTTTCTTAGAGTTTATTGTTAGCAGCCAAAGATAAAGTATTTTTAGGAGAGTACTTTTTCCTCAAAAAATGCTTTCAACCTTGCAAAGTTGGTTTATATATAAATAAACTCCTCCATGCATTCCCATCTGGTTACTTTTCAAATCTTCAGATTTGTTCACTGAAGCATGCTTTCTTTCCATCTCCCTCTTCTGCAGAGTGATGAAATTGGGAACAGTCTGCTAGCTTTATGTCCCCAGTGACACATCCTTTTCTCTCTACCCCAGTGCAATCTTAATTGGATCCTTTCCTAGGAGTGCAGAGAAATGAGGGGCAGATAGGCTGAATGATGCCACACTGGAAGCTGTGTAACTGTTGATGTAGATATCCTGGGATATTTACATGCCTGACAGCAAGGGTCAGGTGCTTCCCTGCCTCCTGAATGGCAGTTTGGGTTGTTCTGCTCAGCTGTATCCAAGAGGGCATCCATGTCAGAGCAGATGCA
This sequence comes from Pycnonotus jocosus, assembly GCA_013400435.1. Lineage (NCBI taxonomy): Eukaryota > Metazoa > Chordata > Aves > Passeriformes > Pycnonotidae > Pycnonotus > Pycnonotus jocosus. The sequence continues at coordinate 1,184,407 of VWYP01026217.1, read as the reverse complement.
ACAAGGCATTGTGACCCTCATTTTTATGCCCAGCTTCTGTTTGAATCTGCTGTGCCTGAGGTTTCCACAGTTGGAATACATTAAACCTTTCCTAAGGAACGTCCTCATGTCCCTTCCCACACGTTGCTCTTTGGTCTTGGCTGAAGAGCTGCTGGAAGGTTTTGTCTTGCTATGAATGATTCCTGCATACTCAGCATTACAGTTAAACGTCTCTGTGTTTCCTCTCATGCCTGCATGACCTTGATCCCATGACTTTTTAACTGAGCTTTCAGTGCAAGTTTGAGTGCAGAAGGTGGAGTTGGGTTTGGGTTGGGGGTTTTTTTTATGGCCATTAGCTTTTTGTGTAAAAATGGGAACTCGGGAGTTACAGGATCCCTTATGGGATATGTTGCTACCAGTGTATAGTCTGTCTTCCTGACCCGTTATTTTTGGGCTGTGTCGGGTGTTGAGCAAACATGTTGCAGCCACTTTGCGCTTTACCAACAATAGATTTGGTTACAGAAGGATGTCTTTGCAAATGGAAATATGCAAACTCCTGGCGCTTAACTATTAAAACCTCTGTGGTGTTTGCCCCACTGTCCCATCTTTCCAGGAGAAATGTGTAAGATCATCACTGCGTGCTGCATTCCTCTACCAGTATCTTCCCTTCTGAACAGAAGGTTTGTGGAGAAACCCCTAAAAAGGGAAAGGAATGTAACAAAACTATTGGGATACAACTTTCTCCTTTAGTTAGCCTTATGTATTTCCAATGCTGACTGAGGAGACAAACAAAAAAGACAGTGTTGGGGGTAAGGCACCTGGCTATGAGGAAAGATCTGTGGGTTCACCTCCCACAAAACTGAAGTGTGGCAGTGCAGGCTCTGGCCTAGCTTGGAGAATGGACTGCAGGGACAAAAGGGACCACAAGCTAGGCAAGAAGTCTTAATGGCAATAGGAAGTATTCAACCTCTTTGTATCAACTGTGCATCATTGTAAAACTGAATCCAAAGCTGCTGGGACAATGGCTGAGCCTTTGCATGACCTTGAGGAAAGCAGGTAGTGAAACACTTTATTTGGTATATAGAGGCAGGAAGGAAGAAGGTCCAGAGGATCTTGAAGTATATATGGGGGTGTCTGAAGTATCTTTCCAGCCAGTACTCAATCTCACTCCTGAACACATCATATTGTGCTTGTGTGATACAAAGCTCCAGGCTTTCTCCTTAAAGAAAGAAGTGACAAGCCAAGGACAACATGTTATTTGGGAGTAGCATTGTACTCTTGTTGCTTACATGGACTTTGAAAGCACTGGTTGCTCGCAGGGTGTTAAAACATCTTTTTATTCTAAAGCTCTGCATCAGAAATGATCAGTGTTTGCAAAATGTGAGGGAGGTGGCTTGCACATTCCTCCTTGCAACATGGCAAGCCTAGGGAGACAGCACAGTTTTGTTTGTTTGTTTTTCTGAGACATTTCCAGCATTGCTTGTACTCTGGGATAAGGAAAGAAGAGAGTACACAGAACAGGGAGATTGTGTCACCAGATCCTAAGACAGGAGTGAAAAACTCCCAGATTTCCTTGGCTAAGCTACTGTAGTATCATAGTTGACTGCAGTTTTCTTTGAAAGCGTTTGGCTCATGTTACAGAGATTCTAGTCCAGCCTGTGAGTTATCACTGAATAGGCACTGATTAAATTCCAGAGAATCTTGTACACGTTTGAAAAGGTTATCTCTGCATGCAGAAGAAGCACCTCATACTGCTGGGATCCCCCTCATAGCAGGGGTGGCCAGTCCTTGATTTATCCATATGTAGCCAAGCCTTTATATGAGAGAACAAATACTGTACTGGTTAAATGTTTCTTCAGAGTAACTGAGCTAACAATCTGATTTAGGTTTTTTACACTGTATTAAGTTATTAAAAACTAATTTTGTAACAAGCAGCTCTTGTTTTGACTCAGTTTTACTTCACAATAATCTATCTGGGTGTATTATTTGCTTATATTGATACTCAAATATTGAATTTCAGCTATGTTTTACAGCACAGCCAGAATGTCCTGTAAGGAAATATAAGGCTGTTGTAGTTTAAAAAGCCAGAGGCTACTGGTAAGCCTGATATTAAAAGGAAAAAAAATCCAGTGGTGGTCAGTTACAATATATTTTGTTGAATCTTGGTTGGAGTGTGGGGGGCCATCTCTGCTTGTTCATGTATCATGCTGAGTGCTTTAATTGTTCCTCTTTTTATCCTTTGAGGCTAAAGCTGAGGAAAATATCTTTGGTTTATTTTTGTCATGTATCTAGTAATTGGAAGTGAATTTAGCTTTGAAAGAAGCATTTCATTTTCTTGCTAATATTCAGGATGAGGTGAAACAATGTAAGTTCTTTCTTGTGGCTTTCTAAGGCAGTGGGAAATCTCAGAGTTATTGTTCATTTCAGTATCAGTTGAGTGGTTTACTTCAACACCAAAAAACTCAGAATATGCTTTAAGGCATTGTGTTATTGCTTTAGTTGTGTTCTGCAAAGACCAGGTAAATGCCTTCATGCCTTTCACTATCCAGGGCAGAAGTTGTTTGTGTTGGGGAGGAGTGTGTCTGAATATGCTGGGAAACAGCATCCTCTCTGGTTAGTGCCTGGCCAAAGTGCTCAGTATTTTTTAGGCAAGGCGTGCTTAGATTGCACAGTCTCTGGGCTGGCTGATGCATGCTACCCTCCTAGATGACTGTTCTCCCCCAAAGAGGTTAACAAGCTGCTCTGCTCTGCTCTGCTCTTCTCTGGAGTGCCATGGCAGATCCTCCCCCTGCCTCTCCCTGCATGAACAGAACGGGACTGCAGCACATAACTACTCAAATGCTGCTGCTGCTTCTTAGACAGTGCTCAAACCCTCCCGAAGGAATAGCATGAGGCTGTGTCAGGGGAGGTTTAGGCTAGATAGTAGAAAAATGTTCTTCCCCCAGAGGGTGGCTGGGCACTGGAACAGGCTCCTCAGGGCAGTGGTCACAGCACCAGCCTGACAGAGCTCAAGGAGCATTTGGACAATGCTTGGACAATGCCAGGCACAGGGTGTGACTTTGGGGTGTCCTGTGCAGGGACAGGAGTTGGACTCAGTGATCCTTGAGGGTCCCTTCCAACAGAGCATATTCTGTGGTTACATATGTGCAAAGATATGCCTGCCTGTAGCTATTAAACCCCAATATATAATATGTAATGTCTAGCCTTTCTCAGTCACTCATTTCTGTGGGGTACTTGCTGTTCCAGTATTCACATACAATTACCTTCACAGTTCCAAGATGCATTGGGGTAAACTGCTGATTTGGGGCTCCTTATGTGAAAAGTTGAGAATCTCTCTTTGTTAGTCCATAGCACTTCACACCTGCATGCACAAGGGTGCTTTCCATCACTCCAGAGGCTGGTCCTGGTGGTTTTGGCTGCAGCCCTGGCATGCTGTACTTTCATGTGCTTCCACTCAGCCTTTCCATGCAAATCAGAGGTCTCAACCTCTAGCTACATAGGAAATACAAGCAGTTAAGGTATTTGTCTGTCTAGAAGCTGGTGTAAGTGGCTTGCTTGCCATCACACAGGTACTTTGTAGTGAAGCCTCCTGGCATACTAATGCAGGAAAGCAATTACTTGAATCTTAAAATCATCTTTCTTTTCCCACTTCTGACTCATACAGAAGGCAGCTTCTGCAACAGAGTGGAAAGGCACAAGCAGACAGCAGAGTCTCCTTCGCCACCTGACTGTGCCTTCCTCCCCACGCAGACCTATCTCATATGCAGAATGAAGCAGAGCCCCCAGGGGAAAAATAGCATCTAATCACAGCACTGGAAACAGAGCGCTTATGCATGCAGGTGCTGGAGCGGGGTCACACAGCCTCCAATTTGCGTTCTATTTCTGAAGCCTGGAGTACTCAAATGACATTTTTCCTTCCCTCTTTCCCTCCTGCTCCCAAACCTTGTTTATTATATATCTAACTACTTAAGGCCTGATGATTCTGTCATGTTTATTTGTAAGTTGGTGAGAAGGATAGAAGCTAGACCTAAGCTACAGTCAGGATTTTTTTAGTTTACCAACTCTGCGTCCAAGGGGGGATTGCAAGGGACCATTGCTAGGGGGTGAAAAGCCTTTTGGCCGAGCCCAGGAGAGTGCAAGTCTTGGGCTGCAGTTCTCCAGGTGACAACTGTGCTGTTTGTTGCCCTGGTATAAGTCCCCTCTATCTTTCCTTATTATCCTGTTGAGATAAAGCTGATGTTTTATGTAAATAAGTCTAAGAGAGGTGTTTAAAAGTAGAGTATTATGTTTATATCCGTAAGAATTTTACCACTACGTGTGATACATGTTATTTTAAAAACGATTACACTACAGCCATGGATAGAAGGATGTAAGAGTGGATGTAAGAGTGGGGGTTGCCCCACAACCTAAGAAGCATGGGGCTTGTCTTACACAAACCAGTGTCCCCTACACCATCACCTCCCCAGAGTTCTTCCATTTCTCAGAACTTAAGGCTGAAAGTAATTAGAGGAGAGATGGAAGGAATGGCCCTAATCTTTGGGAACTATTTTCCATTCGTTGAACTGTGATAGCAATTTTAGATCGGGTAGCTGAAGTCTGGCATTAGTCTCTGTCTGCTGTTCAGTGATAACATTTTCCTGGGTTTCTCCCAGACTCATTAAACATCGTCAGTCCCAGGAAAATCTAACAAGGACTTGTGCTTGGATGAGAACTCTGCTGGACTGAAATATTAAACGATGACCATTCATAGCACTGGTAGAAACTGGTAATTTTTTGTTGGATAGTTACACTCTTGCCTCACAGCTCAGGGATTCCATGGGCTGCTTATGTCAGCTGGGCTCTGGTAAATTCTGGACTCAGGCATTTAGGTCAAGCCTATTTTACTGCTGTCTAAAATAGTTGTTTTCCACAGTTCATGCGTATGGCCAGCTTCCATAGCTTCCATTTCATTCCGTAAAGAACTATATAGCGATTAAAAATGTCACAATAGCTTTAGGCTTTTTCATCTCTACATATTATTCCTCTATGCAAAGGTCTCTGTAACCTCTTTGGGGCTTTCTGGGAAGGAGGTGAGATTTTTTTTTTTTTTTTTTTTAGGTCTGTAGTCTAAGCTGCCATATGAATCTTTTATTTTATATATAAACACCACTATTTACCATGAAGAGCTCAACAACTAAAGTAGTACTTGCTGCATGCCCTTTTGAGGTAATCTTTTCTCTTGGCTCCGTTCTTTAGAGTACACGTGTTCTCCCTTCTTTGAAATGTTTTTGTGTCCATAAAGGGCAAGAAAGGATGTGTTTATTTTTACCCTTTTAGAAAGGGATAAAGCTTAGATCAGATCTGGGACTTGAGTTTAGCACTTGAGTAGCAACACTTACAAAGGCTGATCGAGACAAGTGAAATTGGATTTTGTTATCTTGTGTTAAAGGCTCTGGCATGCTCATATCTTGAAAGCATTAAAAGCTAAATGTCCTCAGATTCAATATCCTTTAGGCAGGAGAAATGCTAATGTGAATTTTAGCTACAAGCCTATTTTGCTATGAAACTCCATGAACTCATTGAAAATGGTTTTCCAACACTTTAAAACTGTTAATATCTTGACTAAGAAATTTGTTTGGAGATATTACTGTACATTGATGTTGCATTCTTAATAACTCTGCCTTGGAAAGAGATTATTGGCTGGTTTATACAGACTCAAGTGGGTTGATAAGTGGGTAACAGATGCATGTGACATGTTGGAAAACCACTTTCAGAGCAATCAGCAAGGTCACTTCTTGTCATGTCTGCAGCGTGTGGCAGAACTGCAGAGCCAGAACTCCCTCTCCTGCTCTTCCAGACAGGAGAAATGTGAACTCCTCTGCACAGAGCCATGCATAAAAGGATTGCCTTCAGAAGAGAAGGACTGGGTGGCAGGAGCTGGTTACTATGGCTATATGCATTGCTCACTCTAAATGAAGGAATCAAGCCAACAATCACTGTATACATTAGCTATATTTGTGTGTGAAGGAAGCTCATTGCCAGCAGCTGTGTGAAGGTGTCCTGATGAAAATCCAACTTGGCTCATGCCAGTCAAGGACTTGGTGACTTTCATCCCTTTAAAGCACTGCAGACCAAAAGCGGCAAAATCTATGCATTGTGGGATCAGGTCCTCCTTAAGCCTCCTCTTTCTGCTCTGCAGAAAATTTTCCTCTTTTCTGTGCCCCTAGTGATCATAAAACAGCCCAGGTAGGAAGGGAGCTGGAAAGATCATCTGGTCCACCCTTTGATGGGAAAGGGAGCCTAGGTGGGATTGTATAGCACCTGGTCCAATCACATCCTACAACTTCCCAGCGATGGGGTCTCTCCTCTATCCCTGGGGAGGTTGTTCCACTGGGGTGGAAATGGCATGTCATGATGCTGGCTTGGAAATTATGGAGGTGCTAGCAAGCCTGGGCCGTGGGGTACAGAATATGACAGAAACAACTCCTAACTGTGTTGGCTTCATAGTGCAACCTGCAGCCAGCTACTGACTTGTTGGGCTGTCATCGGAGCCATCCCCTTTGTCAAAGGGCATTAGAAATCATCAGTGAAGACAAAAGTAGCTGTGGGTGGTGAGACACCTGTAGCACAACCACAGCCTTATTTTTGTGGCTTACAAATTTAAAGTCCTTTGCCTTTCCTTTTTGGAGGTGCCCACTAAAGCTAGAGGTTCTGTGGGGTAACTAGCAAATTTTGTTGCAGGGTGGCTGGTGGTCAGAGGGGGCCATCGGTTTCCCCCTTTATCCAGTGCTGCACAAACAGGTATTTGATAGGTGAGGGGTTAAGCCAAGGCTGTTACCACCAAAGGTTTGCTGAAGCTCTTGTTCCTGTCTCCAGTGCCCAGATCTTGGTGCAAGTGGGAGCAGTGGACTTGGGTATGCTCAGGGGGTGGTTTGTAGCATACAGCCCAAGCTGATGGAGCACTCCAATTACCTGCTGTCACTTGTAATTCCACTGTTAAGGCTGAAGAAGGTTTTGCACTTCAAATAGGGGCTGGATTAAATGGATCTTTAATCCCAGTGGAAAATAGAGCATATTTGCTGCAGATGTGAAAGCTTGCCTTTTAAAAATGAATTAGGTTGTTGCAGTCTACAAATATTTTAATTAGCCTGAGTTCAAATTAATTAAAAACTGTCATTTAAAGAATTAAGCACTTGCAGGTTTTACAGAGTTTTGAATGATCTTAATGGAATAAAAAAGACACTTGGAACTTTTCATATAATTAAAAATAATTGAAATCTTCTGCCTGCATGTATATGAATAAATCAGCTAATAATTAAGCTAAGTTATTAGCAGTGGCTGTATTTAATGTTACATCTAGAGTATAGCCTAAAAATTTTTAACTAGTTCCACCATGAAATTGGAAATAATGCAACTTACCATCATTCTTCTGCAGTGGCTGGAATGTCACTCTTATGGGGGAGACAGAGAACACACAGAGTTTCACTGGTGGATTAGCTGTGTCACTTAGCTTTAGTCTTTAAAGGTTAAATGGCTTAATGGTTGAATGGCTTGCATGTTTCTGCTTGAAATGTCCCCCATACCACTGAGACCTTGCCTGCTGCTGGGAACAAGGGAGAACCACAGAGAACATTTGGTGCTGGTAGGATCCCTCCAGCATTTCTTTGTATGTGTTCTCCCTTTAGAGAAAAAAAAAAAAAATGCCCAAACCCGTGTGGAATGGGCTGCTTCGTGTGAGGCTTCAGTCAAGCAAACCAGGTGCCAGCCTCTTTAGGGGTTGTCTTGTGCTTCTTCAGTGGCCCTGCCCTTAAAATAGCACCCTGCTCCTCCAGAAGGACAGAAATCTTGTACAGGAGCCCCAGCTGGTGCCTCTCCTTCAGTCTCCTCACAGACATTCTGAAAGGAACTTCCTGAAGGGAAGGGGGAAAAAAGCCTGATAAAATGAATGAATACTAGTGATTACTCATTCAGTGAATCCAGAAAGGTGGAATCAGCTCTGAAAAGGGTCGTAAGAATACAAATCATAATCTTAGTCATAATCTGTCCTCACTGTACCACAACATGAAGACTTTTGAAGACTGTAGCTGCATGTTTCTTATTTCAAATCAGTTGGGTTTCTTTTTATCTCATCTCTTAATTTCCTGGATTAGTGATGCTTGGTTGGAGGCTTTTGGCAACATCATTGTCATATTCCTAATTGTTATTCTGTCCTTAATGTTTTACTTCAAGCTGACTACATAAATGCTGGCCTGGAATTACTTAGACTGGCTGATCAGAAATACCATTGGTGTGGGAGGATGGTATATATCCTCTCTGTATTTGCATTTTTAATATTAATGATCTGTTCTTATCATCAGTTCACACAGAATTTTCAGCTTTTCTTTTATTTAGGGACTCTAATCCTTTATGGCTAGGAAGATAGTCTCTTAGCAAGTACTGGATTCTCTTTTTTTAATATTTGAGATCTATAAAGAAACTCTGAAAAAAATGGCAAGTGCTGAATCTTGTGACTGATATCAGTGCTTAATATCTTTTGTCAGGTTGCAGTAGGAACCAAGGTGAAGTGTCCATGCTGTTGTTTCAGTGAGGGGTTTATTTTGGGTAGGAAGGGGATATCTTTGAAGACATTAATGAATAAAGGAAGAATAAAATTGAAACAAATCTCTGCTAGCTATTCTTTTTTGCCCATATCTGGTTGTCTTGGTTTGTAGAAGTGGAGCCACAAGCAATGAGGTCTGTTGGTGCTCTCCTTCTGCCATGTGCTTTCCTTGAGTCCAAGAAGAGAAAGGTGTGAAGGGAGATCATGGGTCACCTCCTAGACCATCTTGTCCTTGGGTGAGGCCAGGGAGAGAAAGGAGGTGACCCTAAGGAAAACTAAATGCTGTGAATTTGCTCAGCTATGGCTGAATGACTGATGTGGATTGTGTTTGAATGCCCCCATTGCAAGCAGCCAGCGTGGCTGGGCCCCCCTTGCCCCACACACACACTTGTGCTCCCCATGCTGGGTTCATTGCTGCTGGCCTGGACAGCGGGACACAGCAGGAACCCCACCCAGTGAGGGAGCACAGTGCAAAAATACCTTTCTGTTGCTGATGCCTCTTCACTCCTGGTTCTGATAACAATGGTAGGAGACACTTAAAGGAGATAACAGGATTATGGCAGGTGTTGCTGAGCCCCAGAGCTTGGCTGCTGTGAGGGCACTCAGGCTGCCCTTTTTTCCATGTCATTACTTTATCAGTGATTCAGGGTCAGGGGTGTGGAGCTCATCTTAGCAGAGCCCCATGTGACATGTCACACATTGTCACTGCTAACAAACAGGCTGTGGTATCGGGAATAGGGAGAGTGTGGAAGGTTCTGTTTCACTTGTCCTTTTGGAACCTCCTCCCATAAGCTTCATACTTTTTTTAAACTCTCATTAAAACACATCTTGAATCTGTAGTCTGAGAGACTGTTTCTTTTCTGGTTTGAGGAAGTATTTGGGTTTGAACTTTGAACTTCATGCATATACCACAAAAAAAATCAGTAAGATTGCGTTATCTGTCTGCACTGCATGAGTATGGGACACAATGGTGCCTACTGCTGGACTTGGTCTTAAATGTAATTTAGTTTATTATTTCTGGGGAATGGATCTATACATCTGCTTTCTGATTAGTTCTCTTGTTGAAATAAATTCTGCTCATTGGTGTTGTACTTTAATGGGCATGCTTTTTACCTGACAGGGAACAGACATCCTGTGTAGCACTAGAAAACTGTAAGCAGTTCAGGTGTATTCAGGATAGTTTTCCAATGGTTGCAAATAGCTACAACTCAAGTGAAGAGTGATTCAAATCTTACTTTAGTGTAACTGGAAGTATAATGGGCATTGCTATTGCCTTTGAATGTACCTACCTATTTGTTGTGAGCAGCAGTGCTGATTAGTGCTTTGTTCCTTACACATGCAGCATCTAAAATCTGCTCCTCACATTCTTGATTCAGAATAAACTGCTTGGGTAATAAACAACTTGCCATTCGTTTTCACCCAGACTTTACTAAAATTCTTCCTTTTAAAACTGAGGAAGGGTGAGAAAGATGACCAATGTGGTGAGAAGCCTGTCTCCCCATGGAGAAGGGTGGGACCTGCTCTGAGGGCCCTGTCAATTCTTACAGCCCTATTGCCTGGACATTTCTCCTGGTCCAACAGCATGACCATGAACACACTGCCACAGAGAAAGCAGTGGGAATTAAATGCCTCATTATTTGTACGGATGTAGCCCCTACCTTTGCCTCAGTTTCCCTTTCCTAGAAAGGTGCCAATAATTCCAGCATCATACTGTTTGTTTAATTGATTTTCCTTCTGATCATGGATGCCTTGCATATCTTGAAGTATGAAGGTGTGTCAGTAATGGATAAAGGCAGGCATCCAGGGCATGCTGGCAATCCAGTGGAAATCACCTGGACTTTAGATCTGCAGCTCCTTCCTTGTGGCTCTGGTGCACATTTGGGTGATGACAACAGGGGAGATTTTTCTGCTCTGGAAATTCCCTGTTCATCCACTGCAGTACAAGAGAACCAGACATTCTACCAGGATCATATTTCTTGACAGGCAAGAGGCAGAATGATCCAACTGAAAAAAAATACAGCTTCCTTTTTTTTTTTTTTCTTTTCCTTTTTTTTTTTTTTTTTTCTTCTGTATAGCATATTTTCCCACCCAAAAATAGCCTGTATTTTTCTCAAAGTTCTGTTTTAATTTTTTTAGTTAGCCTCCTGCTGTAAATTTGGATCATCAGAAAAACATCAGGTTGATTTTTAATACATGTTATACATTTTTCTATAGCTATAGAAACAAAAATGTTGTTTTGTTGCCCTTGTTGCAGGAGTTATTGCTAGGATCTCACTCTCTTCTCTAGCAGAAGCAAGGCACAGCCACCAGACCTGCAGAAGGGCATCTGAAAAGGTGAGATGAAACACAGTGTACACCCACAGAGTGGTAAACAGACTTTCAACCAAGACTGCTCCCAGATGCCCTGTTGGTGAAGAGATTTCAATAAATGAACCTGCTGGTGAGAAGCTACTGTGGGACAGGCTGCATAGATCCAAATCCAAGGTTTGCTGTTGAGTGAGTTTTGGTGGAAATGAGTCACTCAGCTGGGCTGGTGGTCTTGTCAAATGAGTTCTTTAGTGTTTTCACGCTGCTGAGCTACTGGAATTGCAATGAAGCTTCAGAGAGTCCCACTGAGACAGGGCATGTGTTCCATTCCTGTTCAGTGTTTTTACAGCAATCTAGCTTTGCATCTTCATACTGGATATGTGAATGTTTTCTTTCCCTTTTCTTTTCTGGATCATTGAGTGAGACTGAAGTGCCTAAAACTACATATGTAGCAGATACATTGGCTTTGTGCAAGAAGCCTCAAGTATATGATCTGGTAGTTTTTTTGTTCCATCTCCATTTATTTTTTTTCCTGTAAAGACAAAGTGCTTATTTCAGTTACAAAAGGAAAAAAAAAAAAAAAAGAAAAAAGAAAAAAAAATTAAAATTAAAATCAACTCAAATCAAGTCAATTCTGTTACAAGAGGATTGGCTGCTGCTGGGGATCTGGTGTGACCCTGAAGAGAGCTGTGCCTGTAGCCTCACTGGAAATCTCAGCTGCTGCTCACTATTGTGATAACATTTGTTGTCCTCTTCAAAGGCAATGCCTGGCTGTTCTCGGTGATGGTGTCTCCATGTGTTTTGGTCTAGGTAGGGAGTGCAATCTTTCTCCAGTGGGATCCAGAGGTTCCTCTGGGTGGTCCAGCACAGCCTTTTCTCTCCAGCCCTCTCTCCTGTAGCTCCTGTCATCTCATCCCTCCTGACTCTGCCCTTCCCAAGCAGCTCACCCCTTTCCCATCTCACCCCGCTGTGCTTCTCCAGAAATTACCCTGGGGTTACACTTGATGAGCTGATGGCTCAAAATAGGAAAGCCCTGTGCAGAAGGGAGGCTGAGCCAGAAGCTCTTCGGGGGGGTTTGCTGGGGGCAGGATTTCAGCTGCAGCATCAGGAGAGCACAGCAGGGTGCAGCAGCACTGGCAGGGTCAGCTTTCAGGTCTCCAGAGGAGAAGGCTGTTTTTTCTAGTACTGGGCTGTGAGTGTGGAGGATCACAGCTGGGAGGGGAGAGGTTAGAAAATAAACTTGTTTTCACATTGATAAGCATATATATATATATATGTATAGATATGTTTATATATATATGCACAGATGTATAAATATATATGTGTGTCTCTCCTATATATACACGTACATGCACACACCAGCCAGTCACTCCAGAATATTGCTGCTGGAGAGAAGGATGTCATGTCCCTTTTTGGAGGTGTTTAAATTCAACTGACAAAAAGCATCAAATCATTAGGCCATGTGAGAAGCACAGACTTGTGCTTTTTCAGGCAGAATGTAATACTCCTGGAAATAGACTTTCTTTTAAAACTGGCCTTAATATTTCAAGAAGCTTTGCTGACTGAATTTTCAGCAGAGGTGACCAGCCCAGTTTATCTGTATTTGAATAGAAATAATGGGGTTTTGTTGCTCACAGAATGTAAATGCTGAAAAACTCACACAGTCTTTTTCCTGCAGTGTTTTCCTGCTATTTAGCATCATGCCAATCACATTGGGTTTATTCCATCAGCGCTTGCAAAGTTAATAAAGTATCCCCAAGACAATTGTTTCACCAATTAAACTCTGCATGTTTTAGTGTAGTTTGCAGTTGGCATAAAGTAAACAAAAGATAGCAAACAATCCTTGACTGAAAGTCGAGATATGACTCATAGAGTTACAGCAGCGAAAAATTGAAAAATCTCAAAACCTCCTGCATCTAAAAGGGCATGAATATTTTACTTACTTTCCCTCTCAGCTCCTCTGAAAAATAAGCTTCTACAGCAGCAAAGCAAGGCGATCACCAAGGGCTGTACCCACCCCTACCCATACCTGAAGGGCAGGCTCTGAGTCCTTGAAACTGAAATACAAAAAAGGCAAAGAAAGGCAAGTTGTCTTGCAGGAGCTTGGCACCAGGAGCTAGAATATGTTGTGTCTGAAGACCTAGGAGTATTTTAGGACAGTGCTGCCTATTGAAATGGAAATGTGGTTTTCAGGCTGCTTGAGCAGACAGAGTGCATCACAGTCAGAGGCTGAAGCAGGCTAATGAAGAATCCTGTCTTTGAAGTTAGATTGCATAATACAAACCCCAGAGAGATGCTTAGAAGATATTTTTTCCCCTTGCATTGATCAAGACTAAAATACTTCTGCTATTAGCTTCAGAAGGGTTTAATGGAATTGGTGGTGGGACTACGGTAATTCCAATGATGTGCTATGCAAACAAATGCTTCGTTAATGAATTCTCAAAAAGATTAACCTGAACTGCCTACATGCATTATTACTGCTTTTAAACCCCTGCCTTCCCCCGGTGGTTATGGATAATGCAGAGTGGTTTGGTGGGGGGAACCCAAAATTCACTAATGGCTAATAGGCTATAGTTGGGAAAAGGATGTGCAGCAATTCTGAACACATGCCATTAATCTCTGACCTGATGGGCAGGGCGGGATGCTCAAGATCCTCGGAGATGGAAAACTTCCCGCAGAGGGCATTGGTGGAGTAGCGAATGTGGTCAGATTTGGAGAAAGAAGAGTGACGATGCGCATAACAAAAGCCTTCTTTCCCTCCTCCGGTACATCTCCAGAGCCGAAGAACAGAAACCATTTATTTAACTAGACTCCCTTTTCATCTTCTTATTTTTCTTATGGCTGTGAGTCAGTCTCAGATTGATTTATCAGCGCTGTTAATCTGCTCTCAGAACCCTGTCAGCCTCACTCCCAGAAGCCAAGCTCTCCCATTAAAAACCTGACCTATTTAAACGTTCTTAAGATACCGTAATGATTGCATGTCAGCAGGGGAGAGGCAGCAGTGACAGCTCTGAAATGTTTATTGTCCCCGGCCGGGCCGGGAGGGGAGCGTGCCGCTGCAGCCCCGAGCTCCCGCTTGGCATGGGATGAGAGGCTGAGGGAGGGGCACTGCCAAGCTGGGGAGATCGGCTACACTCCTGTGGTTTAGAGGGTTAATGCTCTGCAGGCCCGGCTGGCCCCACGCTGCTCAAAACAGGAAGAGGTGTCAGGGGTTTGCATGTTGACAGCAATAGATCACGGATTACAGTGGCTTAAAAGGCACTTAAAACATTTTTGGTGGCTTAGGAATGATTTCAGCAGGCATATTTGTATGAAAGCAGATGCTTTCCATAGAGAGATTTAAATTTCCGTTCTACTGTCACACCGCGCAGTAGCTGTCAGCAAAGAATTAACTGAGGGAAAGTATTTAAAATGATGATGCAGAAAGGAAGGTGAAGAGATGCTCCCGATACCTCTTGAGGCTGCAGGTGGTGTGTCCATGGCCGAGCACAGGCTCTGCAGCAGGGGGAGTACAAACGCTGGCAGAGACCTGAAAAGCTCCGGTCTAATAATGGGAATCTGGCTGTCATAAACACACTTTCAATGTACCGTTCAGTGCCAATTTTCTCATACTTAAGAGAAATAGCAGAGTGCAACTATTTTTAAAACTAAGTTTCTCTCCCCCTCCAACTTCTCTTTGGGCCATCAACGGCTTGAGGAATTAAACCATAATTCTTGACAAGACAAAATGCATCACTTGTACAGAATGGTTTTGCTGGTTTGCTCCAGGATACGATGTTAGCACCTTTCTTCTCCTGAAACTATTCCCATATGGATGAACTTTCTCATCCAACTAAGTAATTTTGCTTCTTTCCCATTTGTTTTTTAAATAGAGACTGCAACAGCAGCAGAGGGCAGTGACCAAAAAAAGCCCCTGAGGTAAACAATAGGTTCTCAGTCTCTTTAGATGCACCTTGTGGAGCGATAGTCTTTCTACTTTTTTGTAGAGCAACCCAGAGGATCCTGACTCCAAAGATGTTTTCTCCAAGCATCTGTATCTTGAACTGGTGTCCTTCTCTCTCATTGATCCTGCTTTTCATGAGTGCCAAGTTATTACAGTAGACATTTTATTAAGAGTAGTCTAAAGGCCAGCTTTTGTCAAAACCCAGCTGGCTGGTTGATCTTTTTGTCTAAGAAAATAGAAAGGGTTCATAACTGAGCTTTTACAGATCCAAGATGCCAGCTTTTCTATATTAGACCACAATATTGACACTATCTTCTGTCTAGAGCTGATAAATGTTATTGCATTCCTTTCCAATATGTAATGTTATTAAAAATAGTTTAGTCACAAGAGCTCCTTATCAAAGACCCTTGTTTCCCTAGAAACAGTGACCAGCATTAACCTTTCTAAAAGCAGCCCCTGCAAAAGACAAATGTCTTTGGTTGTCCCTGTTACCAATTTAATCTAGGGAAAATGTGCTGCAGTTTCTGTTTCATATTAAGAGAAAGCAAATAAACTCCAGAAAGGCAGGATTAATGTGCAGTATCCATTCACATCAGGCTAGTAAAGAAAATAAATTGATTATGTTTGAACCAGTTATCTGGGTCCCTTTCTAAGCGACACAAGAACTGAAATTGCTTCAGAATTAGCTATGGAAAGAGTTGTTTGCAACCCCAAAAAAGAAAAGGGAGGCGTGGGAGCAAGATTGTAGTCTTCATGCAGGACTGATGAAAGCTGAATATTTGCAGAACAGAAAAGATGTAAGTGATAACAGCATATTTGTAAGAAGATGGCTTCTTCTAAGCAATGCAGGTGGTAAATGGGAATATTGTGTTTCGAAGTAAAGCACCTGGCTATGTCAGAGAGGAGCAAGAGGGAGAGAGTATCAGCATTTCATATCCTCATGGCTTGAAATAATCATATCCTCTGTCTTCACAGCAGATTAACAATGTCCGTAAATCTTGGGGATGCTTGTGATATACCTTGTTTCAAATTATGTGATCAGGAACATCTGCTTGAGTTTACACAACCAACCACTCACTGTTCACCTCAGCAGCCAAAATCACCACCTCTTTTCTTTTTTGCCAGATACAAAGCAAAAAGATGGTGATTTAGATGCGACACTGACACACATCTGTGCTGTAGGGCACCAAACACCTCAGAAGCAGCAGGCTAGGCAGCAATTCTAGTGTGAGTGTGACAGCAAGTCAGACTCTAGAACATGACACAAGCTGTTTGTGTTCAGCGTGAGTGCAGGTTCCTTTCAAAGATGAATCCAGACCAGGATGGAAAGCTTCATTCCTAGCTTTTATCCCTCTCTCTGCTCCCTAGCAGAGCATTGTCTTCTCCAGTCTGTCTGGAGGTGAGCATATCTCTAGCACAGCAGTAGTGATTCTCTGTCTCTTGGTTGCATTCCCCAAATGCTAAAAATACCAAGTTACTAAAGTGCTCAAATCCTCAGAGCTGCCACATCAGTCTCCTGCCTTTGAGCCTATCACTTCCAGAAATTCCTGTTTCATACAAACCAACTTTGTCTGTACAACCTGTCCCTGTCCAGTCATCAGCATAACAGCTTTAAAAATAGCAGACTCACTATGCAGACATTTTCTTCTTGCCTGGTCACAAACCAAGGCACTTGTTTCTGTGGGTATTTAGGAATTCAATGAGATTGTGGATAAGCTCCCCCTTGCTTCCTTGGCATTGAGTTTTGTAGAGCATAGATATATTGTCTTCCCTTGTGGCCACCAAGTGTTATCCACAGTATTTATTTTCCTTTCTGCTTTTATATTAAACTTATGCTAGAACCAAAGGAAACTATATATCTACCTATGCTGGTAAAAGCAAATTAATCTGGCAGTGTCAGTTGTTTTGTTATTTATGGGTTGCAATGAAATGAGACCTGAGTTACTCATGGTGCTTGTTTCACAGGAAAAATGAGTTTACAATAAGAAGGCCAGACATTGCCTAAATTGGGACTCATAAATTAGTTTCCTGAAGCAACAGACTCGCTAAAATTGATGCTTACTTTATTCTTTATCTGTGATTCACTTTCCGGGCAGAATCAATACATTCTTAGGTTTCTTCCCTGTCTTGCCTTGCTCATAAACTGGAGACCATCTGTGTATTCCAAACCTGAGCCTATATTTTTGTCTTTAAAACTGCTGGGGCCCAAAAAGAGATTTAAAGCTGTTGGCTGGGACGTGAGAACCCGCATCCTAGCCTTGTTGCTTGAAGGCAATTTAGCTCATGTAACCAAATTCCCTTAATAATCACTTATTCCTGGTGCAAAAAGCTTTGATTTTCATATTCCAGAGGAGTTATGTCTGAATAGTCTTAATTTGCACACACACACACACCCCTCCCACAAGCCCATGGCAATTAAATTCTGAAGCACTTGGAAAAGCAATACTTGCCCTAGTGAAAACACAGAAGCTGGAAAGGCTTCTTCCATGAAGTCATGGAGCAGAAATGGTGTGGTGAGGGGTGGCTGGGACTGAAAGGGCCACTCCCGACTGACATTCCTGCCCCCCTTCATCAGGGCACAGCCACACATGTCTCCTCCTTGGGCATTGTCTCCTCAGCTGGGATCCAGCGGACAAATATAGGCATGGGGGAAACTGCTGATGCCTTTAAACAGTTATCAGCAGTGACCTTGAGATAGAGACATATAAAGTCTGAAGCAGGCAGAGTTGTGACACATTCTGTGTGCTCTCCAGGGTGAGTACCAACCTCTGTCACTTTTAGGTGTGGGTGCTGTGCTCTAACACTGTACTGTGGGTTTGATATGATTAAGGTTTTCATGTGGCTTAAAGTTTTAGCAGTAGTATCGATAAACATCTAGCCTGTGGTAACCACTGTAGGATGCTGCTCGAATGGTGGAATAGCAAATACATATTTCTTCTCTAACATCAGTGCATTCATTTAACCAGCTGGAATAACCACTTAGGGAAGTGTCAGGTCCCTTGTAATTATGCATCTGAGTGAAATGATTAGCCAGTGCCTGCAAGTCATCTTTTTGCCTCTCTATCATCTGCAAGAGATGATGGTTTATGCAATCTGCAATTTTAAGCAGCCTGTTGATCCGAGACATTCTTTAATCCAGCCTGAGTTACAACCCCTGGAGCATTACTGGGCCCCCTTTCCAAGCCAGGCGGTGCCACCACAGTTACTATTGCATTATTCTTGTCTGCCCTTAGAGCTACAGTCACTTCCAAAAGCCCCAGTAAAGACAGCAAGGTCCCTTTTTCCCAAGTCTGGATGCACCATCAAACTGCTGGTCCTGGGCATGCCACTTCCCTTCATGTAACAACATCGGCTTTCCACAGGGAGCAGATGTTTTCAAGGATCTCCCACAGCTGATCTACAAGGGCTGGCTCTTTTTCTTGTTAGCCACAACAGGTTGAAAGGGAACACCTTTAGCTTTAGCCTCATCTTTCCTGACTATTCTGCATTTTAAAAATAGTCTTGCATCCTTAACCAAACAAAATTTCTTGCTTCTTGTATCTGCTGATGGATTTGCCTCACGGAGTTCTCTGCACCCCAAGGTTTGTGCTACCTGGGCTCCAGCCTCTGCTGTAACTCCAAACAGGCAGATTGCTGAAGGGAAAGGGATTCTCTCCCAGCTGCCGGAATGCTGCTTTACACCATAACATACTCGCTGTAGTGGTCCACCCTGAACATGATGAGGAAAAGGCAGGGATAATGAGGTGATAGCTGAGGAACTGTCCCTAGGACAGCTCAAATGGAGCCAGGTTGCACAAAAGTGATTCAGAGCACTGTAGTGTATTCTAGGACTTGTGGGAGCCTGCTCTGGGTCCTAGAGATTAACACTGGAGTGGCCCTTCTGGCATTTGCACGTTTAATGTGGAATGACACTTATGTGCTCTAACGCTGTTCTGTTCAAATGTCTGAACTGATGTAATTTCATTGCTCCACTACAGCTGAGACACACTTAGAGAGAGAGAGGGGCTCTACCACTGAGTTGTGTCTCCAGCTGGGAATTTTGGTCAATTCAGATGATGTTAAAATAATTGGCAATACTTGTGCTTATGTAGGTGCTTAATCTTTAAAAGGATTAAGGTTTAAAAAATTACTTAAAAATCTAGAAAAAATTAAGGCTAGTTCTGAGAGAGAAAATTTTTGTTCTACAGCGACAAGACAGAAGGTATCAAGCTTTTACTGCAGCAGTGGGAGAGGGCTGGATGTAACGCTTTGGCAACTCTGCTGTCTTAGGGCTTTACATTCCCTAGGAGGAACATGTTGAAAAAAAGCTGCCTTGGTTGATGAGGAGTTTTTATCTCTACCAGGATTTTGTTAGAAATAGATAGAATTAAATTTTGAAAGGCTACAGTGTCTGTCCTAATAGGGGTCTTGAAAATTTATCCAGCTGCCCTGGATACTGCACAGTAAATACAATAAGAGAAGAGATAAATCTTAAGGTCACTTATACAGCTTTAAATAGTAGTCAGATAGTGTCCTGACTTAAAAAAAAAAACAAACCTGAAATTCTAAAATTGTGTGTGTACACCTTTTAGCAGTGAAACTTCTTTTAGACATTCTCTAGACAACATGCTGAGTAGTTTATGTGTGTGTAAGTATTTATGTCTTTGTCAGTATAAAAATCCCAAACCTAAACAAAACAAAAAATCCAACATATCTGTTTGATCATTTTAGAGAGTACAAAACAAAATAATTACTTGGCAGTACAAACACAGCAAATTAATCTCACTGAGACCCATGTCCCCTGCCCTCTCTTTCATGGAAAAAAGTCTTGTAAACACTGTGCCCTTGTCATTTGAGAAAAGAAGTGTATGTATTAAGCTGGATTGATAAAGCAATCTGAAAATATGAAGCCCTTGCACCAATTCTGCAGGTACGCTTGCCCTTAGCCATGCCCTGCTGCAGGGGATGCTCAGCCTGGTGAAATCAGAGGGAGCAGCAACCTGGGAAAGCTACACCAGCACAGAACCTCCTGGAGGAGGTTAGTTTTTATTGGCATGTCAGTTCCTGAATCAGAGAAGTGCAGGGAGCAGAGCTGTTTCCAGCTCCAGTGCTGAGTTTCTGCAGTGAGAGCGTGGGCACACATCCCTGCAGCTCTGCAGCAGTGAAGCCTTGCTCCTTGTTTCCCAGAAAACGGCTGCCTGAGATGATGTTTGGATCGGCTGAGAGGCACAGCCCCAGGGAGACCTGCAGGAGAGCATCCCTTTGCTCCAGGCAATTTTGAAAGGGGCCAGAAGAGGCCCCTGCTAAGTGTTTTTTAAAATCACAGCTTGAAGTGAGCCCTCCTGCTCTTAAGCACCATTTGTGCCACAAAAAAAGAGATAAAATCCTCCTGTGGAGATAACTGTGACCAATGCTGAGGTTAAGGTCTGTTCAAGATGTGTCTGACTTTTAATAAACTGAGCCAAGGAAGGGTCTAACTAAAAGAGCAGTATAGTCCCAAATCTGTGTTAGGCATTTGTATTTAACATTAATCATCCCTTTGATCAGCCACCTGCCGTGTTATGCTGAGCGTTTTATATTGCCTGACATCGTTCACAAAATAGACAATTGTTTTGTTTTTCCTCCCTCTTTCTCTGGTAGACTGGGTGCCTTTCTTTTTCCTCTGTGAGCTGTGCCACTTTGAACCCTTGCCAAGATGATGGTCGATATGTCAGAGTTTGGGGAGGCTGCTCCCTACCTCCGAAAGAGCGAGAAGGAGCTGATGAAGGCTCAGACCGTCGCCTTCGATGGTGAGTTGCAGGCTCACAACCCTTTGTGCTGCCAGGGGCTGGTTCAGAGGGGTAAGGGTTATTACAAATGTAGTCAAAGAAATGCAGAGCAGGATGCAAAGCCCCCGTTGTCACTGCTGTGCTGCTGCTGTTGGAGGTAGCTAGTTCAACCAAGTTTGGGTTCCTTTATTCTGCAAAGCTACTAAAAACTCCCAGATAGTACAAAATCAAAATAATCCATGGCAAGTAAGTGTTTATCTAGATTTAGAAACAAGATGTATTGGTACTGCTCTGCTAAAAGGGGAATAATCTCTGTCAGTTTTAGAGAAAAACAACAGACATTGATGTTTCTGTGGCCTGACTAGATGTCTTATTTGCTTTGCAGCATGTATATTAATGTGATGTTAGCTTGTAGTTTCCCATAATTTATTTTTCATTAAATGGGTTGCTATGAGCCCTGAGGTTTAGTAGTAAGTGTGAATACATCAATAACTGGGGCCTTTCACTATTCACAACAGTTGCTGTAACTAAAGACCTAAAGTCTTGTGCAGCTGCTCCAAGCTCTAAAAAGGCACATAGATAACTAAATGTGAATTATTAATATTGGTGTTTTTCAACACAAATCTCAGAAGAATGTGAAGGAATAAGGTTAAATCTGATAGCTGGCAATCAGATAATGTGGGCTGGATTCCTTGAGCAGTTTGAAATTCTCTGTGTGACTTTTTAGCAAACGCCTTAATTTGGGCTTGGATCTCAGTTCCTCCATCTGCACACTGGTGATAATGATTATGGATTTCCCATGGAGGCTGAGGCTTAGCCAGCATTTGTGAAATATTTTGACACCTTGTGCTAGAAGGATCTAGAGGAAGCTGAACAGTAGCTTCAAAGGAAGACAACATTTGGGAGCCCTACGCCTCCTGTTTCATCATGCAGCTTCCCAGCACTGCCAGTCTGCTGCAATCCCAGAGGTTTTGTGTCGTTTCTGCAGAAAAAGTAATCCAGCAATCGTCCTTAGCTAGGCATGGTGTTGCTGTTTGATGCAAGGCTGTGAACCCTCAGTCTTCTTAATTTCACAGGAAAGAAGAAATGTTGGGTTCCTGATGAAAAGAAAGCTTACGTTGAAGCTGAAATTACTGAAACCAGTGAAGGCAAAGTGACGGTGCAGACAACGGATGGAAGGGTACAAAACTGGTTTTGTCTGATCTCTCACTAACAAGGCCAGAGCTGCAAGCCACAGAACTGTCGTGGTTTCAGCTTGGTTGCCTGTTTCATGAAATGGGCTGTGAATGGGAAGCCTCAGTAAGTGATGCCAGCTCAGAATAGGATAACACATGAAAAACCACCAAGGAAAAACCAGTAGTGCAGTGATGGGTGGGTGACCATCAGCCCCCGCACAGCTGGGGGCAGGCTGTGACTGGAGGTTTGCAACCAGCCACTTCTGGTTTGGTCCCCAGAACTGAAAACCCAGGCTCTAGTCAAATTTCATGGCTTTTTTTGCAGCCATCAAGCTTCTTACTTTTATCATCTCAACCTTCCCCCATTCTTCTGATACCTGTGGAAACATACGGTATTGCGCACATGGGCAGAGATTGACCTGGAGAACTTCCCTCTGCTGGGGGGAAGAATGTGTTTTCTTCCATGAGGTGTATTAAGTGACAGAGAATTCCAGTGTCTTCCAGTGTTGCTGTATCTGTTTGTCTTTGCAGACCATGACCATTAAAGAAGATGACGTGCAGACAATGAACCCTCCCAAATTCGACATGATCGAGGACATGTCTATGCTGACGCACCTGAACGAGGCGTCTGTGCTGTACAACCTGAGGAAGCGCTACAGCAACTGGATGATCTATGTAAGGGCCACTGCATGGGCAGATTTAGCAACCTGCATTTCAAGTGCTGACACTGTGTGTGAGCGTGTTGTGTCCTTTGTGATCATTTTACAACTCTGATAAGTCACAAAAGTGAGGGTCTTGCTCTTCACCTCAAGAAAGATGCTGCATGGAGCTGGCTGAATACAGACACAAAACTGAATGAGTAAGATGGTGCCTGGCTCCTTAGTTTTGCTTGCTTGCCTAGGAAAGGGGTGGGGGGGACATTTTTCTTAAGTCAGGGTGTTGGGGGAGACCCAGTTTGTTTTCCATTTTCTATTATTAATGCATATCAGTGCCAGGCATGGGGATTTCTTTTGCTCTCTGTTAGCTGCACTCAGCTGTGTTTTAAATCAGTCAAAGGAATCCATTGATTTTCCAGCCAATCCTTGCTCTGTTTTTCGGTGTTAATTGGAAGAGCAACATTACCCATTTAAATTCTGATTGTCAAATGTTTTCTGTGTTTCTCTAATAGGCCCTGTATGGACATGTAGGGCTTAAAGCATAGCTTTTTTTGCAGATCAGTATAGATAGAAAATTAAACTGGCATCTTGCCTTAATCCATTTACTGGTAGGGGTGTATTCTTTTTTTTTTCTAGAAAACAGGACTGAGAATTCATGGCAAGGCCATTCAGGAGCATGTCCTAATGCTATATTTAGGGAAAAGGACCTGGATTTCACCTGAAACTTTTAGAACTTAATTGAGCTCATTAATCTGTGTGCATATAGTGATTGTGCCCATATGATAACTGGGTTCCTTTGAAGATATTGCCCCAAGCTGGGCTAAGTATTTGAAAAGTTACCAGCTGACACCAATTGCCTGAGGTTACAACTCAAAACTCATTCTTCCTCAGAGTGACCAGGCCCCAGAGAACTCATGTATATCATCCAGAGAGCAACTATAAAGATATTTTTACCAAATGGGCATCTCCAAAAGCTGAAAAAGGTTCCACAGCTTTGGGGTGCAACAGTATGAAGTGCTTTTCTCTTTGAACGCCCACCAGAAATTGTCTTGGGGTTCTTGCATAAAATTAATAATGATAGGTTGTTTCTCCTCCTAAAAAATGAGTTCAAACAGGGAAGCTGTAACTTTCCACTTCAATATCTATTTTCAAGAGGAAACAACACCCATGGAGTAGCAAGGCACAAAATCAGACATAAGTCTATTTGCTGCTCCTTTGTTCTACTGAAGGGGATGTTTCTATTTCAGGTTGACACCTCAAAACCACGTTTCCCCTTTTGAAAACTGTCCATTACCTTTTCTTTTGGTATGAATTTGTAATTAGGAAGTCACTTAGCAAACCAGTAACTTCAAAAATTCAGAAAGTCTGAAATCCAAGTCTGAATTCAAACCCAAATCAGCAGCTGGCAATGCCACACATCCTGCTTGGTTAACAGAGACTTTGCCTTACCGCCTGACTGAATTTTTTCACTCTGCCTTTGTGTTCCTCTCCAGACATACTCCGGTTTATTCTGTGTGACCATAAACCCCTACAAGTGGTTGCCAGTCTACAAGTCGGAGGTTGTAGCGGCGTACAAAGGCAAGCGGCGCTCGGAGGCTCCTCCCCACATCTTCTCCATCGCTGACAACGCGTACCACGACATGCTGCGGAGTAAGTGCCCCTCCTCAGGCTGCTGTCACTCTGCTGCAGGGAGCTTTTGCAGCGTGTAACAAACATGGAAACAGTGCACAAGCAATAGTGGGAGTCTGTGGCGATTTTATACTTGTGTGTGTATCCGTGTTTTGTTTCTGCCCCGCCCTGCCTGTTCCTGTGGCACTCCTGGTACCCGTCTGCCTGTCAGGCGCGCAGATTGAGCTGCCTGATCTGAGCGAATCCATCAGCCTGCAGCAGAAACGGGGCCAGGTCCCAAAGGGCTGCCAGTGCTTTCCCAAGCTCAGAAATGAACCTCCCGTCAGTCTGTGCTCCGTACCATGACGCTGACGAGATGTGTGCGCTCAAAGGGCGGTGAAGGCAGGCCCTGTGGGCTGCTGGTGTGACCCTGGCCTGAGGGACGGTCACAGCGCCTGCCACAGCGGCTACGGGCACCGAGCCTGTGGCAGCGAACCCCAGATTTCACGGGAAATTTCCTCACCCTGACCCTCGCGTTTCTGGGAAGAAAAAAGAGTTTCTCAGCAGAGGGCAGCAGCGATGTGCTCCCACCAGGGCCTGCGGGGCCGCACGATAAATCCAAAGGAGACTTGGCCAGAACACATCGTGCTGACACTTGGTTTTAATAAAATGAAACACCGCCTTAGCTGTGAGGGGACAAAAAGCACCGTGTGGCTGCAAAGAGATGCTCTTTTATTAGATAAGGCTGCTCAGTATGTAGCCTGCCATGACAACTGGAATTATAAAAAGAAAAGAGGAATTTAGGCTCAGTGACTTGGAAAGCTGCCATGATTTAGGGTTTGCTGAACTTGATTAATAATATATTAGGGTTGCAGAGTGTTCTAATAAATGCTTGTTTCTGATCAGGCAATTAGGCGTGGACAATAGGCTGCTTAGTTCCAGCAGCATGGCCAGCTGAAGAGGAATACACATGCATTTTAAGGAACAGCCTGTGAAAAAAGAGAAAAATTACTTGGGTTGGTCTACTATTGCAGGGGCAGAAAGGTCAGACATGGGCAAAGACAAACTCAGGAATAAGAGAATAAACGTTTTCAGAACAGGAAGTTGCTTTCTTTATTATAGTCTCCCAGACACAGATGAATGTGTACAACTGACAGGTATTTAATACCAATTTGAGCAAAACACAAGAGAAGGATTCAGGGCAGGGCTGGAACCTGCACTTCTGGAAATTGTTCTAAATGATAACAATTTTTATCTTTCTGTCTTTGCTTCATATAATCCTCTCCTGTCCTCGCATGACTGATTCTGGTACTCATTTGCAATTATAATAAGTGATTTGTTCACCCCACTAAGTTTCTCTCTCAATCTTCTTTCTTTCCCCTCCACAGATCGGGAGAATCAGTCTATGCTGATCACGTAAGTTCTTTTTTGACTGATTTGAGACTCTTGCTGTTAAAAACTTCGAAGAAAAAACCCTGATAAAAAACAAGTTGACTCTTAAAATCTCAGCTAAATTGCCTGGAACCAAGTAATTGTCAATTTGGCCATCTGATGGTTAACTTGACCTCCATGAGAAATGAGTAGCTAAAGGTTTCATGGAGCCTGGCCCATTTCTGATGCCCATCTGGTAAACATTCCATGTAGGCATGGAAACAACTCAGCAGGCAATTAAAACTGCTCCTTGCAGGATTAGCCTTTCTGTGGCTGTCCTCTTTCTGGACTCCTTCTGTTCAGTGTGGTTGCTCTTGCTGAAAGTTATATTTCAGAGCGTTGTGTAGATGAATCAAAAGAGGGGGAGATGACCAAGGTAGAAAAGAAGAAGTGTCATGTTTACTGGCAAGCATGAAAGGATGAAGACTTGGGTGTCTCTACAAAGTTGCATGTGCTCTTGGGTAATGTTGGCAAATTACTTCAGCTTTCCTCTGCTTTTTCTAGCTCATTAACTATATATATATATATACACCCCAGAGAGTTAGTCTGGATGTTTGTAATTAAACTTCATGCCCCAAAAAGAAGCTCAGTGTAGCATGGGTTTGTACAGGACTTCTGAGCTCAGTTGTATGAAGAACCTGTTACCGCTGTCACAGGGCTGCACCTCTTCATTCAGCCAATTTGATGTATTTCCACGGAAATGGCTGAGCAGCAGGCTGCAGATACCAAAGCCAGGGAGTCTGAGAGCAGCCTTGAGGGGAGGAGCTGGCTGGACAGGTTTTAAAAGGATGAGTTGCAGTTGTTTGAGCAATGTTTTTGTTTTCTTTCCCCTTCCTCTAGCGGAGAATCCGGTGCTGGCAAGACTGTCAACACAAAACGAGTCATCCAGTACTTTGCCACAGTGGCAGCCCTGGGTGAAACTGGTAAAAAGAATGTAAGTCTGCTGGTGGCTGACACAGTTCAAGATTCCTCTCTTGTGCACGACTAACCTCACAAGTCTGCAGTACTGAGAGCATGCTGTTCTGAAGGGAGAAAGGCACACATGAACTTACCACACTCCAGATGGAGCAGAAACACCACCTCTGGTTCTGGACAGATGCTTGTTTCTGCCACCTTTTTCCCCCAGCAGTTTCAGGTTTTGTGTGTGCTAAATATCCTTCTGATTGTGTTAAAACTGGCCAAAAGATGGAAAGACTGTAAAAAATAAGAAAATTTTTTTAATGGAAAATTGTCTCCAAAGAGACTAGGATTATAACCTCTCATCAAAATGTCTGTTCCATTGAAAGCTTTTTTGTCCACAAAAAAAGTATTGTTTTGACAAAAGATTTTTTTTTTCAATCAGCTTTTCTGTATTTCTGTTTGGATAAGTGCTGTTCTGCTTATAAGTGCTCTATAAGGCTCTATGAGTGCTGTATTCATGCTGCTTTTTATCTTGTGTTGCTATGAGCCTATTTGCTATGAGCTTCATTGCACTTGAAGGGTTCAGTGCTCTTGTGGTGAATTAACTGATTCCTATGAACTGTATTTATAAGGCCAAAATTTCAGCCATGCTTCAAGCCTGTGCGCAGATCTCACGTCATCAAACTCTAATACACTTTCTCCTGGGGCCTGTAAGGCTTTCTTAACAAATGATTGGGTTGTCCAGAGCCAGCTTCTTGCATGGAGTGAGGCTGGTGCTCATCGTGGTGCCTAAAACCTGCTGTGCTCGTGCAACAATGGTGCTCCTACCCCAGCTTGTTGTTTGGACTTGCACTGCAGAAATCTACCTGGTTTTGCTCTGGAGATGTCCTGTGATAGACCAAAACACCCACAAAGTGAGCAGAGAAAAGAGACTGCTGCTAGGTGGCAAGAACAAAAGAGTGTAAATGCAAACAGACAAGTTCTAGGCAATAAGATTGTGCTGCCCTTGAACTTTTGGATATTTTTGGGGGGGCGAAAGGGTGATGATAATGAAAATGAAATGCAACCTGGCCTGATAAACTACATGAAGCATCTTCCAGCTGCAATATCTGGTTTTGCACCATTGTGATGTATGGTGGATGCAAAGTAACAGCCACACATGCTTTTTGAAGGCTTTGAAAAGCACTGCTGGTGTGTTGGTGCCCACGAGACAGCTAGCCTTGCTAATGGTTATATTTTGTATTGTTCTCTGTGTTAATATTCATATTCTCTCTTTTTTTTTTTTTCTCTCTCCATTGTGTTTCTATTTTGAAAGCAACCAGCTACGAAAACTGGGGTAAGTCATCAGCTTTGCTATTTTATTTCTGCCTCACAGAATTGGTGTTGGGCTCTGTCAGATGTGCCACGAGCCTCAGCATCTCACTCTATGTGGTTCCCAGGTGAATGATAAATGATCCCAGGAGCCCCAGCAGGAAAAGTCATTCACTTCCCAAACTGAACCCTGTGTGAGCAACAGTTAAAGCTTTTCTCATCTCCAAAAATCCTAAATGTTACCATTTCCGAGTGCTTTGAAATCAAATGCATTCTAGTGCTTGTCGCTGTCTTCAGTAGTCCCTCTCCTACACACGTTCCTCATTCCTGGGATGTCCCCACATGCTCCGCAGTACACTCGGTGATTTCCTTCTCATGCAGATGGCACAAGATATCAATCTACAAAGACAAACAGTAGGGAGCAGCAGAATGTTCGAGGCCTTTTAAGCTCTTATAATTGACTGATGGTCTCGTTGTTCTGCCATTCACACTGTGCTGCTCCTGGGGTGAAGCTTAATAAATCACTTTGCTACAGAGGCTCTACTCTGTAAGTGAATGCACGGCTGAGCTAGAGCTGGCAGCTGAGTCTGTGGCCTGTAGGTTTCTCAATAGTATTTCAACCTTGATTTCTAGGGAACCTTGGAGGATCAAATCATTCAAGCAAACCCAGCCCTGGAAGCTTTTGGAAATGCCAAAACCCTGAGAAATGACAATTCCTCACGTTTTGTAAGTCTGCAGCATAATCTAGTGATGTCTTATTCAACAATGGCCAGTTAATAACACCTATGTCATAATCCCTTCACGGATTGCATTTTGCCCACTAAAATTATTGGATTTCCACAGAGTGGAAAAATAACATAGTAGGACTAACAAAATCCTGAAGAGAAACAGAGAAAGATCAAGCTTGAATAATTGTTTAAAATGAACAGAAGACAATCAAAGTCCAGTTTTAGGAAGCCCTTTGAACAGAAGCAGTATTTCTTCCTCAGAACTGCCTCTGAATTATTTTCCTACCCCTTTTTCCGCTAGCCTGTCCTTCCCCTTTCCTATGGCAGATATACTTTGCCACTATATGTCAGAAATACACCACAGTCCCTGTTCCTTCCCAAGGGTGTGCAGACCCACCCTTGAGGCACTAAGTTTCCTTTTTGGCTCAGGAAGCTGCCCCTGCCTGTCCCTCCGTGCTGCCATCCCCCTGGGGCTCTGCTCCTCTCCATTAGGTTTGCAGGACTGCAATCCTCTTGGGAGTTCTGCCTCTGCCGCGTTTGGTTGGCATTTTCTGGGAGGTCTGAAAGGAGAGGCATGGGGATGACAAGCCTGAGTTTGGAGCCTGTGCGTCCCTAACAAATCCTGTTAAAAATTAAGTTGGAAGGGGTGAAGGGGGCCAGAGGTTGTAAGCATCTGTAAAGCTATACAGCTGTATAAGGAGCTTGTCAGCTGGAACAGAAATTAATTATTTTTAAAAGTTTGTGTGTTTGAATATGAGAAACTAAATGAAAGCTACTAATTTTTTTATGAATTGGGAGAGATGGATATGTAAATTTAATGGGCAAAAGTGCGTAAAATCACAGCACTCTTCTGACATAAGTAAGTGCATGTAAGTTAGGACTGCAAATGAGGAGAAGCCAAAAAAGGAGCCTGCTTGTCTTAAGCCCAGGCTTAATGTTCTGAGTCCTGCATTACAGTAAACCTGCATCATGCAACTGGAAGCCATGTGCTTTGCCATATCTTAGCCTGGCAGATAAGTACACTGTTATCCTTTCTCCACAAGCAGATTACATAGCTCTGTGTACAGATTTAGGCTTGGAAGACAGTAATATCATTGTTTGATATTTTTCATTGAAAATATGCCTCTGCAAAGCCAAGGAGTTTGTATAAATTGATTCTTTGGGCCAAATGATTGCCTTCAAGCTGCATTCTTTGTTTCCCTCTGTGAATACTATGTGCACTAATTAGAATATTCTTCTGTGTGAATTAGGGTAAATTTATCCGAATCCATTTTGGAACTACAGGCAAGCTGTCATCTGCTGATATTGAGATTTGTAAGCAGCAAACTCTCTCCTTTTAACAAATACAATTGCTCATCTGAAAGCTGTGAGATCCTTTCTCACTAAACTTTTCTTTATGCAACTAGATTTATTGGAGAAATCCCGAGTGATTTTCCAGCAACCTGGTGAAAGAGACTATCACATCTTCTACCAAATCCTGTCAGGAAAGAAACCGGAGTTACTAGGTAAGCGTTATGTGGATCCACAGCTTTTAAGAACCTAAAACTGAATAGGCAGTGGATAAGGGGTTAGGAGGCAAACCCATGTGCAGAAAGGCCCTTATGCTTCCACTTGATGAAACTGAACTTTGCTGTCAAATACAATCTTTTAGAGATGTTGTTCTAGTGGCAGCAGCAGACACCATTTTTATCATATTACAGATTAATCTAATGGGAGTAAGACTCAGGCAGGACTTTTAAAACATAGCACTATAATGGCAAAAATTGTCACACTGAATTTGTGTAATCCAAGGTCTCAAAACATCTGGAAAATGCTATGCCTCCAAAGCATTTGTGGTGATAAAACTTTATTTATCCAGATTTTCACATGTGAGAAGATTTGCTTATAGGTCCAAGAAGAGCTACTTTGCTCTTTCTGCCCCAAGTGACAAAACTGACACCCCAGCACTTTGTATAGCAGGAGAGAATATTCAAAGCTGCCTGCTGCTGATTATGTGGTGATTACCCCTTTCAAGCTTCCCCTGGCTCAGTGTGGTCCCACAGACCCACGGGCAGAGAGGGGCCAGGATGCTTTGAATAAAACCTTCACTAGTTATTTAAGTGATGTGGTTTGCTGACTTCAATTTGTGCTCTGAAGGAACACATTTTGTGAAATATGTTGGAGAGTCACTTTACTGCTCTTCTAAACTCCCACTAAGCCATAGCAATCATAATCTCTTTTGAAGTCTTATTATCCTGGCAGTGCATCGTCAAGTCCCTAACCCTCTAAGCTTTACATGGCCTAATTAATGACAATTACGGGAAAGATTTCAAGGAAGCTTTGCACTGAGATTCCTGTGAGAATCCCTGTGCTGGGAAAATGCTCTGTTTTTCAAAAACCCTCTGTATGCCCCAATACAGCACACGCCTTTCTGGCCAGCAGGAACATGTCTGCAGGCTCTTGAAGAGGCTGAAACCAACAGGGGCTTGTGTTTTGTAGACAAGAAATGTATGTGCTTGTACATAAACACATCCATATCTAAATATGGATAAGTATAAATATAAATAAGTGTGGATGAACATAACTATAGTTAAAGTAATATATATCAGTGACTACATAGCAAAGTAAGACAGGCTTATAGAGAGTAAGATTTCATATAAACATATACTGATAGTCATATATTTACATACATACATATTTAGATTTGTAGGGATGTGTGTCTGCATATAAAAGATTGAAATCTAGAGCAAACCTCCGTCTGGTGAATGCGGGTGAAACTTTCATTTGATTTAAGGAAGCAGGAATCTGCCTGTACTTTTACAGCCAACTAGCTTTGTAGAAAATAACTCTGCATTTTCGGGTTTTGATATGAAAGAATGATGATGGAGCAAGACATATTCTGACTTTTGTTTATCAAAAGCCAAGTGTCTCCTGCAAAGGGTGCTGGAAGTCACTGTTCTCTGAGTCTGCTATAAAATACTCCATGCCAATACTCCTTGTCTTGGATCTTACTAAAATATTTTTCTCCTCTCTACTTAGAGATTTTTACACCTAAAAGCATGCAAGGCAGAAAGTAGGACTATACAGGAAATTATGAACTCAATATACTGCAGTACATGCTCAATAAATGTGTATGCACAGTAGATGTTAATATGCAGTATTTCCATATTTTTTTTATTCACACTTTCTCTACATCTTCAGACTAACATAGTAGGATAAGAGAGCTGGTTTCTGCCCTGCAGCTATTAAAATAAAAACAACAAAACAACTCAGTAGTGCAGAGACAAATGTAGGTTACAGTTGATTTTTCCATCTCCAGTTTTGAGGATAACGTGAATGGATGGCAGTTTTGACCTTGGCAGTTCTTTTGCAGACATGCTCCTGATCTCTACCAACCCCTACGACTACCACTTCTGCTCACAAGGGGTAGTGACAGTGGACAACTTGGACGATGGAGAAGAATTGTTGGCGACAGATGTAAGTCTGTATGGACTTGACTCTGGGTTTCCCAGATCAGGGAGGGTAGACTGCAGGGAGGAAGCTAGCTTCTGTCTCTGAAACTATTGGACTAAAGCAAAAGCAGGATTGTGTTTCACCAGCATTCAGACTGTGAAGCACAAGGCCTGGTAAACTGTTACACTTTTGAATCTGGCCTTGCTCCATATAATGTCCACCTTTTATAATTTTTGTAAATACAATTCTAGATGAAGAGAGCTCTCCCCTGGCTCCCCTGCCAATGCTGGGTCTTCAGGGTGTTCCAGTGGCTGTTTTGGGTGGTAACACCCCTTGGCAGGATAGTAATATCTGCCATGCAAAGGTAGATTGTGGGGCTGCAAACACCACTGCTTTTGAGCAGGGAAGTACCAACATATCTGTATTTCCTTTTCACAGCAAGCCATGGACATCTTGGGATTTGTGCCCGATGAGAAGGCTGGTTCGTACAAGCTCACAGGTGCCATCATGCACTTTGGGAATATGAAATTCAAGCAAAGACCCCGAGAAGAGCAGGCAGAGGCTGATGGCACTGAAAGTAAGAATAACACCTAAAATTACTCCTCAGCTTCAAAAGTCTGGCATGTACCAGGCACTGTGCTGAGGAAGCAGCAGCCTGTTTGCTTTGTTCTTGCACACTGTAGCTCCTGATCAGCCAAGAGCGCTGTATTTGTAACAGGCTTATTCACTGGTGGATGACCTTACTCAGCAGGAGATGAACAGACACAGTCAGACTAACAGGATCAAATTCCATTTTCGAGACCATTTGCACAAAGTGGTTGTGAAATCCTGCTGCCTTAACTTTGTCTTTCATGACTTCAGGTCCTGCTTCTTTTATTTTCTCTTGCACCTGAAACTGTCTATAACCAGTGTGGAGATATGTTCTTTTCCCTAAACTTGAAGAGTTTTTAAAGTGAGATTCTTGCAGCAACTGGGGTATAAAGTAGTCAGATGACCTATCATAAGAGAGAGTACAAGCACACCTAATACAAATCACTGAGAGACCAAGGCCTTTATCCAATTTGTCTTTTGAAGTGAATGTACTTAATTTTTTTTTTTAAAGCTGGCCGTGTTTCCATGTAGAAGTTTAAAGCCAATTGAAACCTTGTTTCTCCTGACCAGGTGCTGACAAAGCTGCTTACCTGATGGGAATCAACTCCTCTGATTTGATTAAGGGTTTGCTGCACCCTAGAGTGAAAGTTGGCAATGAGTATGTGACCAAAGGTCAAAGTGTTGAACAGGTAAGGAGATGCTTTCAGGACTTTTGGATTCATGTCCTGCAGTGAGGATTTGCCTGTAACATCTCAGAGAGACAGACAGCTGTTAGAAATATTAACACGAGCCCCTACTACCTGTTCTCATTTTGTATTCCCAAACTTGAGGGAAATTGAAATTGAGGGAAACTGGGGAGGAGACTGACAAAGGAATATTGGCTAACACTGCTTTGGATAGAATTGTTTTTCTGATGTGTTAGTAGCAGCCACTCCAGGAAACCAGGTGCAGTAAAACCACATGGGGATTGATAGCAAATTCTGGATGAGAATAGTTACCTAGAAGATTTGAGCCATGGATCATTTATTCACTCATCACTCATTCATTATTCATGTAATTTTAATCTCTGTGTGACCTCAATCAGCTAAAGGCAATATCCACTTAAAGTTATCTCCTAATTTAAGGGAAAAACAGTCTTTGGGTTGCTATGCTGCAGCTGTAGCAATATTGTAGAAGACGCTGCAGTGTTTTGGTTACAGTAAAAGTTGTTGTTGGAAGATGGCCTGTGGTATAGGCTCAGAAATTCAAAAGCTGCTACAGAGAGGTGTATCCTAATGATGAAGATGTGCACAGGCTAAAGAAGATACTTTAGAGAGACTTGTCCTATTGCCATAGCATCCCTCAGAAATTAGAAGAAAATGTCAATGAACAACTTGAGCATAAACCTCCACCCTGCTCTAGACATCATAGCTGGCAGCTGGCCTGTGAGTTTCTGGTACCTTATTTCCACGGAAATATAATAGATTAAAATATTTGGAACTTGCTGACCCGCTGTTTCCCAAGATGTACTTTGTGAGCACTTTACAAACATGTTAGTAGACATCCATGTATTTAGCAGTGACTTGAAGGAAATTCAGCAGAGATTATAGGAGAGACTCTGTTGTATTAACTATGCCTTGGTGATTATACAAACCACTGAGAAATTTCATTTAAACTGTCAACAGACATTGAAATAGTCTACTGCACCAAAATCTCTGTGTTCCACAGTGAATTTTGTTTCACAGTGCAGTATTCTAAAACATGTATTTTAGGTTCTGTATGCTGTTGGGGCCTTAT
Organism: Pycnonotus jocosus; assembly: GCA_013400435.1. Taxonomy (NCBI): domain Eukaryota; kingdom Metazoa; phylum Chordata; class Aves; order Passeriformes; family Pycnonotidae; genus Pycnonotus; species Pycnonotus jocosus. Next base: position 1,150,245 of record VWYP01026217.1, on the reverse strand, counting down.
CTAAGGCAGTGTACGACCGAATGTTCAAATGGTTGGTGGTCCGTATCAACAAGACCTTGGACACTAAGCTGCCCAGACAGTTCTTCATTGGAGTCCTGGATATTGCTGGGTTTGAAATCTTTGATGTGAGTATTAATGTGTGAGGACTGGGTGGAAGGACATAAAAAATGCCAAGAGATAGCTCTTGGTTGGGTGTTTCTCTTTCTAAATGAACAGAAGGCGAAGTGCTGAGAAAGCCATAAGGCAAATAATGTTTATGATTTTATATGGGGCTTTTCTTCCATTAAGAGATACAAAACCCACTTGGCTGGACATGCCAATAGTTCCTGAGAACAACATCTCATATGCTTTGGGCTGTAGACAGTTTCCTTCTTGCTGTTCCACCAAGTTAACTGCAATGCAAATGCTTTTTTTTAAATCTCTTTCTGCAGTTTAACAGCTTTGAGCAGCTGTGCATCAATTACACTAATGAGAAACTGCAACAGTTTTTCAATCATCACATGTTTGTCCTGGAGCAAGAAGAGTATAAGAAAGAAGGCATTGAATGGGTGTTCATTGACTTTGGCATGGACCTGCAGGCCTGCATCGATCTAATTGAGAAGGTATGTACATGCCAAGGACTATTCACTGAATTTATTAATGATGATCCCTTGGATGTGTCCTCATGGCCCAGCAAAAGGAGTAGGATAAACAGCATGACAAGTTCCTTGCCTTTCTACCTGCAATACAGAATCAAAGGAAAATCAGTATTTGTGCTACTCAGCTTTACCTTTGGAATTCTGCCTTACAGAGCCAACAACAGCCAGCAAGTTGTAACTGGTAATTTGTTTGGCTGTATCATCTTCCCTGGCTTGCACTTTTATCTTTTTCTGTCCCTGCTGTTCCTCCATTTAGTCTGTATCACATATGCTTGACATCAAACTCATCAGCTCTTCAGGGCAAATGCAATGTTTCAGTCTTGTGCCCTGTGCATCTCCCATGAGGCTCCTCTTCCTCACATTACATGGTGATGTGCAAAGTCCTTTGTGCTCTTTCTACCCAGAGAAGGAAAGAAACCTTTCACCACTTCCCCAGCATGGGATATGCCTTTCCTTTTCCCTTCCTTGGGAGTATAACGTGGTCCTGGTGGAGACAGCTGACCCCTGCTGTATAACTTCTCTTTGTATCTCTCTTTCTTCCATGTTTTATGGCACAGCATCTAATCCTGCTGATCTGTGAGGAAATACAAAATTTTGCATCTTGCATTAGCAGGAAATTTGTAACAGCAGAAGTAGAAAGTCTGGTCTTCTATTTGAACACTTTCTTGTCCAAGGGCAGGATATCTGTGCATGATCCTAATCCCTCAAAACCAGTCTGCCCAGTGCTATGAGGTTCTTTCATCTCTTCCTGAGACATGAATGATAAAATGCTAGTTGGTCCAGCTGCCCTGAAAGATAAATCAAACTCTTTCTGGAAGTCATCATAAAGCCTCCTAAGGCAGAAGTGACATACTGAATAGTCAAAGGTGACATACTGAATAGGCAACAGGGTGATTACTACTTTAACAGAATAGTCAAAGGCTTCCTCCTCAGGTTGAGAAGTTTTGCAGGCTTAAAATTCTATTAGATAAAACTTACATGCTACATAGCCACTGAAAGCAGGTAGCCTAAACATTTCCCAACAAAGATGCTCTTAAATCCACAGCCACTGGGAATCCTGTCTATCCTTGAAGAGGAGTGCATGTTCCCAAAAGCTACAGATATGACATTCAAGTCCAAACTCTACGACAACCATCTTGGCAAGTCACCCAACTTACAGAAGCCCAGGCCTGATAAGAAAAGGAAATATGAAGCTCACTTTGAACTCCTTCATTATGCTGGTGCTGTAAGTTCCTCTGCTGGCAGGTAGACTTTGTATCAGAGGTCTTCCAGGTGGGGTTTGGCTGTAGCACACAACAAGGGAGGGTGGGAAGGATAAAGAGGGGAAGAAAGGAAAAGTGAGGAGTAAAAACAACTATCTACTCTCTCTGCACAAGTGTTGCAGCAGAGTAAAATGCCACTAGATTCCAGGACATCTGCTCCTTAGATACACAAATAGAATTAAATTAACTGAGGAGCACTAATAGTACTTTTGCTGGAAGTATGCCTTGCTTTGCCATTATCACTTTTCCCCCAAAGTGAGAAATTAGAAATTTCCCCCAATCTAGAAATTAAACAGCGGCAACATCTAACTTTCACCTCAGTTTCCTGGAAAAATGAACTAAATTCTGCTTTAACTCAAGGGACAGTTAAAACAAACAAACAAACAAACAAACAAAACCCAAAAGAAATATATCACTTTTTACTCATTTTAGGACCAGTGTGTCAAAACAGCAAAAGGAAATGTGGTTAGCTCTGATGTGATGGTTCAGTTTACAGGTTTACTGTTTATGAGGTGAAAGATAACATAATCCAGTACTGTGATACCTGAGCCAAAATACCTTGTCCATTTTTGAAGTTTTGTTTTCAGACCAGATAGGCAGAAAGAATTTGAGAGGGTCACAGGAATTTTTAAATCAAACTGCAATTGATAAGAAGCCCCAGCATAGCAGAGCAGGAATTTACCTGATGCTGTTAATTTCAAATTGTAATTGAGCATTAAGCTAATTTTGTAACTATTAAAAGAAATAATGCTGATCTTGGTACTTATCTGTAGTTGTTAATGCATTCAGCAAAGAAAATTAGGATTTCTATTCCCTTGTGGTACTGATAATGGAACATACTTTCCCACTAAACAGAGTTGCGGCAAAGTCCTGGAGTTAGTCTGTAACCATTAAGATTCTACTAGAAAACCCTAATTATTCCATGCTATTTTGAAGTTAAATTATTACTTGTGTGATTTATACTTCAACACTTTCTAATAGGGTTCCTGGGACACCAATGCTGCATGGAATCTCCACAGATAACCACATGGAGTCCATGAGAACATGTAGAGACCAGATAGTTTGGGTGTGTAGGATTCACATGCTAATTATTAGGAAGAGAGGTTTGGGAATTAGGAAGCAGAGAACTGGAGGGGAAGTGATGAAAACCAGGGCAGCTGGTACTGCTCTGAGCGCAGCTCTTCACAAAAAGTCATCAGCTTCAAGCTGAACTGCAAAGAACTCCTGGCTGCTCTGAAGGGGAACATTTGCAACCTCTGGCTTGTTTTCCATGCCTTGCTGCAGGTTCCCTACAACATCATTGGGTGGCTTGAGAAGAACAAGGACCCTCTTAATGAAACCGTAGTAGGGATTTTCCAGAAATCATCCAACAAACTCCTGGCAAGCTTGTTTGAAAGCTACGTTGGTGCTGACAGTGGTAAGCAGAACCAGCTCGCATGGGCTTTCTTTTGGTTTTGGGATGTGTGCTTGGGAACGGATTTCAGGAACTAAGCAATTCTCTCAACTGCAATTGCCTCAATGCCAGAGGAGGCAGTGACTATTTAGATGTGCACAGCAGCTGTAGGAGTTTGCTTGTTATAGGAAGGAGACCATTAACTCAGCTAGGTTGAAGGTATGGTACTTCTGAGCAGCTGTGGCAAGGAACAACCTAGTGGGAGTTTGAGCATGCAAGTGTTCAGATATGCAGCCAAGTGTTGCACAAAACCCTGTGTACATTAATGCCAGCAAAAAACCCCAGCTCTTGTTCCTCATGCTGTAGTACTCCTTGCTAGCCCCCCTAAAATAAATGAGAAATACGAAGTTTAAGAGAGAGTTTTGGAATATTTTATTGGATTAGTGGCAAGTACACACTGAAAGTACTGGAACACCATGTCACACTGGCCACTGTAGAAGGCTTTGCCAATATGTCTTCCTTTTTGCTTGCTACTGCTTTTTTATTTGACAATGTACATTGTAGTAATGGACAATGTAATAATGTATATCTGAGGACATATTTAATCTCTGTCCTTTACATAGAACTCTTATTTGTGAGAAGACAAGTGGCAAACATTCAGAAAATTGATCTTAAGTAAATAACTGGTATTCATTGCAAAAATGCAGCTCTTATGTCCTGAAGTTGCAATCACTCACAGCCTGTTTATTAGAAACCTCATTTCAAGAGATGCTCTTGTCATTAATCACATGACACTTTCCTAGGAAGCAAGCAGGCTGATGACTTCGTAACAGGAATGAGATGAAGCTGAATGTAAATAACAAACATCTTGCCACGAGCAAATCTTTGCAAGTTACTAACTGCCTATTTGCCTCTGGATATTCCTGTCTGTCTGAATACTACCTTGCTTTTGTTTGGTGTCAGGAGAAAGGAACAGCCTGTCCAAATTAGCCTTTTTCAGTCTTGGCAGTGTCACCTTCTGAACGGAGAAAGGCTGTGGATAATTGCATCAAGCACATTGCACTCTTCATTTCTCCTTTCATGTTGGCAGGTGACATGATGACAGATCTGGGAATGATCTAATGGCCCACTGCTTAGAAAGCTGCAGCAACTGCTGTACATTTTTGGGTCATGTCAAGAACCTGTAAAACTCTGTTAAGATCTTGTCAGAAACTAGCATTCCTTGGGAGGATCTGAGTGATTTTGATTCAAAAGCTTTAAGCAAAATTTGGGGGATGCAAAGTTACTATATCTAAAATTACAAATATTTATTTCCCTCTATTCTAGACAAATCTTACTTGCACAAGTTCATTGCCTGCACAGCAGAGAATCAGTTTCTATACAGTGCAATGTGCAGTATAAATTTTCTGTAAGCATTATTTTTCTTTAAGTTTTTATTTTCCTTCATCATCTCTCCCTATGGAGCTTTTAACAAACTACAAATTACTTTTGTTAAAAGCTATTTTTCTGCTATGTTCATATTTATGGGCTTTTCTGCATAAGAAGCGATGCAGTATAGATCTGAAATGCAAATGCAATCCAGAAAGTATACACTGGTCTTTGACAAAATTCCTAACTATGGACAGAGAGCTGAAAATGTGTGATGTATCACACATGATTTTCAGAATGTCTTGTATAAAATTGGAGCAATCAGAGCCTTTTAGTCAAATAGAACAGCATTATTAAAATGGTCTGTTTTCCACACCCTACCTGCACCCCTTACTGAGATACAGATTGGTTTATGCTTCTTTTTTCCTCCTTAGGTGACCAGGGTGGAGAAAAGAAACGCAAGAAAGGTGCTTCTTTCCAAACAGTGTCCTCATTGCACAAGGTTTGTTACCTCTCCACACCTACTGGTTTGAGTTTAGACAATGCATTGAAGAAGAATGTTAATGATTGTAATGGACAGGAAAAAATTGAAATCCAACATTGAAATTTGACTTATGGACAGGGTTATTGACCTTGGCTAAGGAAATACACTGCTATTAGAACTGCATGCCAGGGGCTGCTCCATTTCATCATCTTGGAGCAGTCAAGAAATTGTTCTTTTCCCTGTGTTTGAGAAAGTATCACAAAATGGTGCCAACAACCTATATTCACTTATTTTGTTGCTTACAGCTTCATGCTTGTCTTTAGAACAGGAACTGATTACAATTTGCTAGTCCATATCTGATTAGTGCTTGTAATTGGATCCTAGGATTAGAGCAGTCATGGAAAACAAAAGGTATGAATGTTGAATGAAGTGGCATAAAGGCTCTTGTTTCCTCCGTTATTCCCTTCTTCTGGGACTGGCATGTGCTCCTGGTGGAAGCTGCTCAGGAAGCTCCTAGGATTGTGCCTGAGGAAAAATGGGGCTCTTTACCATTTTTTTTTACTGTTTCTATCGGTAACATTGAGGAAGCTGTAATGTAGGTAAACCTCAGGTAGGGAAATGGGTAGTTACCTACTAGTCATGTCATTTTATCTTGTTTGGAGATACTCCCCATGAAGGGAAATCACAGGAAATGGAGACCTGTATCTTACCAAAACACTTTCCCCAGAGCCTGGTGATCCCTGAATGGCTGGTTTCTTCTGAGATAGCTTGCTATCTGCCTGGGACATGTCTGATTAAGACCAATAAAGGGTTTGGCCAGGACACAAAAACCCAGCCTTTTTGAGGCATGGGTGGGAAGGGTGAGCTTTCCCCACTGAGTGGGAAGTGACCAGACAAAGATGCAGGTGGCTTTACAGAAATGCTCCACCGAATGATGCTGAGTCTTGCCTGCTGTTCATCTGGGGTTTTGAGTTTCTGGGGTTGTAAGTAAAACACATATCTTCTTTGCTAAAACTGAGACAGAAGCCTATAATAATGTAGTTTGGTTTATTTAAACACATTTCTCTCTAATAATTTTGGTAAGTGTATAATTTTGTTGGAGAATTTTTAGAAAAATGAGATTCTTAAATTAACAACCAGCAAACCAAAGAAATAGAGATTGGAATTCTACTAAACTGCTAAAGCTAATCGTGTTTTTAATGCGTCTGTTCTAGGAAAACTTAAATAAGCTGATGACTAACCTGAAATCTACAGCCCCTCACTTTGTACGATGCATTATCCCAAATGAATCAAAAACTCCAGGTATGAAAAAGACAATACTCTTAAATAACTCTGTCATTCTATTAGTTACTTCTGAGTCACCAGATTGTAGTTAAATACTGTCTGTGCTTTTTACCTTACTCAATCATGTTGCTCTCTCAGGAAATGACATCTCACAATTTCCAATTTCTTCAGGGAAATGAAGATGAAGCCCTGTGGAGAAACTCCTTTTAATTTAGCCTTGTTTTTCCCCTGCAGGCGAAATGGATGCATTCCTTGTCTTGCACCAGCTCCGCTGTAATGGTGTCCTGGAAGGCATCCGCATTTGCCGGAAGGGCTTCCCAAACAGGGTGCTTTATGCTGACTTCAAACAAAGGTAATGCAGAGCTATGATTGTCTCCTGTTCCATTCAAGTTTATCCTCCATTCAGTTTGCCTGAATAGAAGGCAGAATTCTGCTCTTCCTTGTGTCTGTGTACATACAAAGGAAGTGATTACCCTGGGTGTTTTGGTTTGGGTTGTTTTTTCTAAGTTTTTGGGAGCAGAAGGAAAAACAACTAAAGCAGAATCTAAGCCAATTTTACACATTTTTCATTTGTAATTAACAGATACCGCATCCTGAATCCAGGAGCAATCCCAGAGGATAAGTTTGTGGATAGCAGAAAAGCTGCTGAAAAACTGATGGCATCTTTAGATGTTGACCATAACCAATATCGTTTTGGACACACCAAGGTAACCTGAAGAGACTGTCATTGCTTATGTAAAGAGAAAAGTGAAGATCTGGTATTTAATTTGCAGAATAGGACACTGAAATTCCTGGTGGTGGTGTTTAATGGAGATTTAATAACAAAAGAAACCAGCAAAATAGCAGCAAAGTGATAGTAGGTTCTAAGCTCTGGTAGAGGAAATTTAACTCTCTGGCTCAAATTCCCACAAAGCTTTTATTAGAGCAACTCTACAAGCAGACACAGCAGCAGCTAATGCTCCATGCCCCCAAGTAAAACAATAGCTTATTTATTATAATATAGATACATTCAAACATAGATGGACCACAAGATCAGCTGCATCTTTTGAAATGAGGCCATGTGCAATTCTCACATGATCCCATTAGCGGGGATTTCTGGGAGTCAGGAGCTGTGGTTCAGCTGACCTATTTGGAACCCTGCCACAGCTGAAAGGTATTGTGGCAATAAAATAGTTTGGCCTATTCAAAACTGGGGAGATAAAAACAACTCATTTTTAGAACAAATCTGGAACTGTCCAGTGAAGTCCCTTATGCAAGCAGTATTTGGCCCTCTATACTCTCCTAGTTTATAGTGTGCCAATAAGAATACCAGCATGAACCATTTCAGCAAGGTCATTGTAGCTCTGATATAAATCCTCCTGTATGGTGAACTGACATCTGTGCATGCACCAGGTGTTCTTCAAGGCTGGTCTCTTGGGCCATCTAGAAGAAATGAGGGATGAGAGACTCGCGAAAATCCTAACGATGATCCAGGCAAGAGCACGCGGCAGGTTGATGCGGATTGAGTTTCAGAAGATAGTGGAGCGCAGGTAATGAAGGCACCCCCTAAAATCTTAGCAGATAATAGTAATTACCATTTAATTATAAGCTGAATAGAGCCATTAATTACAGTCCCTAAGGCTATAGATAACCCTAAATTAAAAGCTTTAAGTGTATGTGTGATAAAAATAATAGCAACAGTATATTAGTTGCCTGCAGCTTTCATGAAAATTAGATTTGGAATTTTTTTTGTGTCCCCAAAATAAAGAGATCTGGAAGAAGTTTCTTGTGTCTCTTGGAAATTAGTACAGGTTCCTAATATTGCTCAGAAAAAACTATGAAGCTGACTGAGAATGAAAAAAACCACCTCATTTTTTCAATTCAGGCTAAGATTTAGGGAATTTCGTTTCTTTTCTCTTAAACCAGGGATGCCCTTCTTGTAATTCAGTGGAACATTCGTGCTTTTATGGCTGTCAAGAACTGGCCTTGGATGAAGCTTTTCTTCAAGATCAAACCTCTCCTGAAGACTGCAGAAACTGAAAAGGAGATGGCCAATATGAAGGAAGAGTTCTTGAAACTGAAGGAGGCCCTGGAAAAATCCGAAGCCCGTAGAAAGGAACTTGAGGAAAAGCAAGTCTCTTTAGTTCAGGAAAAAAATGATTTGCTTCTCCAGCTCCAAGCTGTGAGTAGAAACATAGATTTATATACTTATTAGATGTTCTTTGAAATGCAAAGATCTACAGACTGGAGTGTTAGTGGAATTTAATAAAAAAAAGCTGTTGATCTTGTCAGAGCCTTGCCAAAATTCAGAGTGGATAGAAGTTCTCACATTTTAGCACATAACCAGGTGGCCTAACAGTGCAAATCTTAACAGATTCTGTTCAAGGCAATGTCCACGGCAGTGACGCAAGCAGTCTAGTATGTGACTAGTCATGCTCACCAGTATTTCATCCTGCTCTGTTAATTATTTGTCTCCTGAAATCAAGAGTAGGAAGTTTTCCTCACACTGTTTTGTTGCTTTGTATCAGGCTCCCTGACCAGTTGCAGGCTAGGGGACAAGTGAGGGAGCAAAAAGGCCAGGCAGTCATTGCTGTCCTCTTCTTTGTGCCACACCAGGAGCAAGACACTCTGGCAGATGCCGAGGAACGTTGCGACTTGTTGATTAAATCCAAGATCCAGCTGGAAGCCAAAGTCAAAGAACTGACAGAGAGGGTTGAGGATGAGGAGGAGATGAATTCTGAGCTGACTTCTAAGAAGAGAAAATTGGAAGATGAGTGCTCTGAGCTCAAGAAGGATATTGATGATCTTGAAATAACACTTGCAAAAGTAGAGAAAGAGAAACATGCTACTGAAAACAAGGTACATTCAGAACTTCCCCATGTATTCAAAAGAGGCTGGGCATGGATTACTTTTATGACAAGTGCTATGGATCTTCTGATGGTTTTACACTGTTTATTACACAGGCCACACTAAAGGGTCAGTGGATATAGTAATTGACTTTATGAGGAAAAAATTTTACCTCTGAGCCTACATTTCCCCTTTTTTTTTTTTTTGGTGAGCCTTACTGCATTTTAGCTAAAGAATTATACCTATTTGGGGCATTTTTAAGTAAACAATCTTCTGCTGTAACCATGAATTCCTCCCCGCTCTCCTCCTTAAAGCCTGTAAATGTAAAAAACTCATCTCCTACTCCTCCCAGAGAGAACCAGAAGCTGGAGTCCATCACAATGGCAGTGACTCTGAAAAGAATTTAGTATGTTTGAAATAATGTACTATCCCCACAAAAACTGGCAGACATTAACTCCCTTGATTTTACTCAAAAAGCCAAGAGGTGCTGGGAGGGGAGAGATCCCTTTCTTTCTCTTGTTCTCCTGCTTACAGATTCAGACCAGATAGTCATTTGAGGTACATTATGATAATCCCTTCCTTCAAAGTCTTACAAACACATCTTCCTTTCTCACACAGGTCAAAAATCTGACAGAAGAAATGGCAACACTTGACGAGAATATCAGCAAACTTACCAAGGAGAAAAAGTCTTTGCAGGAATCTCATCAGCAAGTTTTAGATGACCTACAGGCAGAAGAGGACAAGGTCAACACACTGAGCAAAGCTAAAGTGAAACTGGAACAGCAAGTGGATGATGTAAGCTGGTTCTTCCTTTATGTTTCACGAGGCTTGTTTGACCACCACTTACAGTGGACCTTTCATGAGACTGAAAGGTTGCAAAACTTTGAAATATTTTCCTCTCCTTTTAAAAATGTACTCCTTGTACTCTCTGTAAAAGGTATAATTACACGAACACCACAAAAATTGATCTGTGTTCAGCCTTTCAAAAGATTGCTATAACAAGGGAAAATCCTCCCAACTTGCACTTGCAGTGTAACTGGCATGAAGTCAAACAGAACTTTGCCACTAAGAGAACTGCAATGCTTGCACAGATGTAAAGCATGGGCTAACCCTTTTGTTCTGTTTCTTTGGCCCATATGCCCACTGGCTGCTAAAAAACAAACCCTGTAAACTAGGATTCTTGTGCTTAAGTGTTTCTGCTTCACAACTCACTAGAACTCAGCACAGAAGTGGATCCAGCCTACATCTGACTGTTGTAAACCGTCTGTGTTCAATGTATTTATTAAGTGACTTTGCTCCTAAAGCTCGAGGGATCACTGGAACAAGAGAAGAAAGTCAGGATGGATCTAGAAAGGGCAAAACGCAAACTGGAAGGGGATTTGAAGCTGACCCAAGAGAGTGTCATGGACTTGGAAAATGATAAGCTGCAGATGGAAGAAAAGCTGAAAAAGTAAGTTGATTCTGTTGTACCAGATAAAGCAGCACAGTTACAGTGTCATTTAAGAGCCTTCAGGTGTGTCATTCTGCTCTGATGGTGGCTGAAAGAAAATTCCATTATGAAAATGCGTAGCCAAGGAGGGAGGCAAAATTACTCTTGTGTACAAGATACCTGAAACATTCAAATTCATTAAACTTTCCTACATTAAAAAATGCAACCCAGAAGCTTACTAATGTTTTTCATTGCTTAGAGGAGAAGGCTGAAGAAATTCTCTAAAGTTGTCCATCCTAACTAGCTGTGGTACTATTGTTAGGAGATCTGGCTGTTAAATATGTTTTTCCATTGAGTCTGAAAATAGCATTGTCTTTGTATGACAGAAAGAACCAGAAAAATAATTGCACAAATGCATGCAGAGCCTTGACTGGAAACTGCTGCTCAGAGGAAAATGTGTTTTCATGCAAATTGCAATACATGAGAATTGTTTTCATTTTTAGATACGTTTGAAGTTTTATTGAACAACTCTTTAAAAATTTCAAAATCCTAACTTGAAGCTTCAAAGCAAATTGTCACAGTAGGATTTTCCTTTCTGTGCCAGGAAAGAATTTGAAATGAGCCAGCTGAATTCCAAGATAGAAGATGAACAAGCTATAGTGATGCAGCTGCAGAAGAAGATCAAGGAGCTTCAGGTCAGCTTGCTTTTTTATCGTATACCTTAGGACAAGTTTCTCTTTGTGCCTCACTGAAAGACCTTGCAGAAACTTTTCATGGCTAGCTGCAGCTCCTCTTTGAGACACAAAGTGGTACATCTCCATAGCTTCCCAGACAGATCCCTTTTTTCCCCTCAGGATGGTTGCTCTACAGTGTTTCCTCCCAGTAGCAAGACAGATGACCACAGAATGGTAGTTGTTTCAGGCAAGGCAGAAAGGCTCTCTTTGTTTCAAGCAAATAATATTGTTCCAAACCATGGAGGTGAGGGCAGTTGCTGGAGAGGAGTTCAGCAGTGATAAGCAGGGATTTGAGATGTAGAGACAAGGTTAAAACACACAGGAAGTTTTCAACAGAAATTAAAAGGCCAAGGAAGTTCAGCACAGTCCAGACGCAATGTCTGGACCCAAAAATAACAGCTCCACAAGAATATTTGTATAACTTGGATGTAAAGTGCAGATTGGTGAAAATAATCTTTTAATAAAAAAGACTGCTTTCAATAAATATTCATCATCCAGGCAGTTCTAACACTGCTGTATTGAAACCCTGTCTTAACACTCCTAGAGAGAAATTACTCCAGTAATGGAGGTCTTAAAATGAGAATTTGCTGCTGTTACTCCTACTAGCATGTAACTCCTCACATGTACTTCAGCTGAATGTCAAACACGTGAACATAAGGTCACTGCACTGGACCTATATGTCTGGGACTAGAACTTGCAAAGCAATCTACTGCAAGCAAGATGTGACTCGTCATCATTACTGTAGCTCAGGATCTGATTTACTGACACAAATGGGCAAGTCCTTTAACTGCTGAGCTTCTGGCAGTGAGGTAAAATGCGGGCTGGCAGAGGGTTTAACAGTTTGTTAGGTGCCTCATGGTCTTCTGATGGGAATCATCGTAAAACTGACCCCAAAGTGTCCATGTTTCTCTGGCAGGCCCGTATAGAAGAACTAGAAGAGGAGCTGGAAGCAGAAAGAGCTGCCCGAGCCAAAGTGGAAAAGCAGAGGTCAGATTTGGCGCGGGAGCTGGAGGAGCTGAGCGAGCGGCTGGAGGAGGCTGGGGGAGCCACAGCCGCGCAGCTGGAGATGAACAAGAAGCGCGAGGCCGAGTTCCTGAAGCTGCGGCGGGACCTGGAGGAGGCCACGCTGCACTACGAGGCCACGGCCGCCACGCTGAGGAAGAAGCACGCCGACAGCGTGGCCGAGATGGGAGAGCAGCTGGACAACCTGCAGAGGGTCAAGCAGAAGCTGGAGAAGGAGAAAAGCGAACTGAAGATGGAAGTGGATGATCTGTCATCCAACATGGAGCAGATGGTCAAGGGAAAAGTAAGGGTCCTGAGGCTTTCCAAAGCCCCCAAAAGTCATGGGTAGCTAAGGCTGGTCTGAAGGTTTCCCAGGATATCTGGAATGGCTGAAGTGTTTTAGAAGGTGGTGTCTTGCACTGTGTCTCCCTTACCCAGCTGGTGGTACAACCCTTCTTCCCTAGAGATGGGAGAGCAGTTAAAATGGCCTGTCTGAAACACACAGTGCATCCTCAGTCCCAGGCATATTGTTTATCCATGTATCTCAGGGCATAAAAACATATTAAGCAAAATAGGCCCCTCCAGGCTGGTGACAAGTGGAGTGATGCCATCCAAGTCAGGATCTCTCTCACTCTAAGCAGACTCCTTTCAGATCCTGCCCTTGGTTCACAGTTTTGATCCATGTTAGCAGGAGTGCAAAGGGAAGGCTTGCATGATCACACTGTGTATTTTCACTTCCTACAGCTGAATTGTGGATTTTGTTTCCTGGGTAGATAAGCTCAGTAGCTCTCAGAGCACTCGAAATAGATTTCTTTCAGTGCAAGTGAGGAAAAGAAATGTCAGTATTCTCAGAGTTAGAAAGCTGTCATCAAACCCAATTTATGATAAATGGCAATTAAAGCAGAATCAGTAGAGCAATTTTCATTGGAGGTGATTTTCCCATCTAGCAATTATGAGATGGCTGTGCCTAAACTTCACAGGCACGTGACTGCTGCTGAAGTTCTTGCAGAGTCTTTTTACACTGGTGCTTACATTCAGAACACAATTCAGGGAAAACAAATGCGGAATGTGGTCTGATGGGGAGTCCCACGGCCTGGGATCACAGACATGGGGCTGCTCTTCCCTTCTCTACTACTGTGATATTTGTGTTTTTGCTATCTGCCATTCCTCTGAGAGACAAATACACAGAAAAAAGGATACATTTTGAAGGCTACAGCTTCCAAATGTTTGCCTGGAGGCTACAGCTTTCTTGGTTTTTTTCCCGGTTCCCATTAGGCCAATGCAGAGAAGCTTTGTCGCACCTATGAAGACCATCTGAATGAGACAAAAACAAAACTGGAGGAAATGACTCGCCTCATGAATGACCTCACTACTCAGAAGACTAAACTCCAGAGCGAGAATGGTATGTGCATGTTGGCCCAGATAAACTGTTTGCCAGGAATTTATCAGGGGCACCTCTGCACTGCATCAGTGAGATGTGTTCTGCAGTGGCATCTGCTCTGAAAGTGGCAGGGTTGGGATTGTTGAATGGAGCAGTAGCTTTGTGTCTTTTGACATTTCTATCTTCAGTATTCTTATAACCTTTGTGGGGAAATCTTGCCTTGGACTGGCTTTTAAAACAAACCTATATCCACATTTATCAGCATGCAGTGATACCATCTCATGAGCCAAGTGTAGGATATGTGTAGGATATGCCAGCTTGGAACCCAGGACGTGCCAGGCTGCATAGGTACCTATTGTTTCAGGAACAAGGATATGTGCATCTAGAAATGCTACAGGGAAAAAGGAGTTGGGCCTGTGTGAATCCCACCTTCCTCATCTTGACCTTCAGCATTGTACCCTAGAGGATGTTCACATATCCTCTAAATATCACATACCCTCTAACTTCTTGCTACCTTTCTGGCCAGAGCAGTGTTATTAAATTTCTGCATCCTCATCATTGTTCTGTGTACTTTCAAAGACATATTTTTCATTTCCTGTTTGTTGTAACTTCTGTCTCCTGTAAGACTGGTTTTCACCCTGCACCCTTCATGTGCCCAATGAAATTTTCCTTATGTATTCATCTGTTCTGTTTGCTGTTCCTTATGAGGTTCTCAGTGTGCTTTGCAGCCCCCTGAAAAGAAGTCTGTGGAAAAGCAATATAAAATAGTGAAAAGAGGTAAAACCAGCTATAACTACCCATTAAAGTAAGCATTAGTCTAGTCTGATTCACAGACTGAAGTAAAATTAATTAATCAAGTTATAGGCAGTACAAAACAAACCCAAACAAGAAGACTCAGTCACTAAACCCACAAACAAAAAAAAACTAAGAAAAACTATCCTGGTGAAGTATCTGATGGTTACAACTTTGGAAGAAGCTTCACAACAGGTCAATCACAATCACTGTGAGTTCCTTTCCTCAGCAGAATTGGATAGGTGGGACTATGATTTTTGATTGCAACTTTGTCATTTCAGCATCTTGCTTTTTTTTTTTTTTTTTTTTTTTGGTCAAATCTTGTGGCAGGTGAGTTTATTAGACAACTTGAAGAGAAGGAGTCACTGATAAGTCAGCTGTCCCGGGGAAAAACATCCTTTACACAACAGATTGAAGAACTTAAAAGACAGCTAGAAGAGGAAACCAAGGTAATGATTTAACTGTGTCCCATTTCTTGAAATGGAATGGTGGAAAGTGTTCATGTTCTATTGTAGTCCAGATAAAATCTGGAATAGGAGTGACAGTGATTCCTACTAATTGTACTGGTATAAGTTCCTGCTCCTGACTGAGGGAAGCCACAAGAGAAGAGTTTGGGTAAATCATCAGCATACATAAATGCTAAATAAAACTTACTTAGTAGGATAGCCAAAATCTCAGATCTTACATGTTAAAAGCTTGGGTTGTTTTTCCAAAGTTGTTTAATTATCCTCAGTCTTGATAGCTTCCTCCTCACGTCACCAGTTAGGGATGACTTCAAACAATTTTCACCTCACTTCACCTGGACTGTGAAAGCCAGAGGCGAAAAGGGAAAAAGAACCTTAAGCCTCCATTTCAATTTCTAGGGGCTGTTTGTTTTGGTTTTGCTGTAGGTAACCTTGCAATGTTGTGACCTTTCTATCCCTGCAGTCCAAAAATGCCCTGGCTCACGCCCTGCAAGCAGCCAGGCACGACTGTGATCTCTTGCGGGAGCAGTATGAGGAGGAGCAGGAAGCCAAGGCAGAGCTGCAGCGGGCTCTCTCCAAGGGAAATGCAGAAGTGGCTCAGTGGAGAACAAAGTATGAGACTGATGCCATTCAGAGAACTGAGGAGCTGGAAGATGCCAAGTGAGTTATGAGGGCTTCAGTGTGCCCTTGCCTGGCAGGACTGTGCTCACTGGGTCCTGTTTTGTGCTAAAGAAATGGGGCTGGAAACTTTCCTGGTTGGAAAGCCCTTCTGACTCAATGCTGTAATTTGAGGCTGTCCTTCTGTTCTTCATATTGCTTGGGCAGGTCAATGTTTCTTGCTGAGTGCTTGTCTCTGGAGTAGTGGCTGTGGATACTGGGGTTTATTTGAGAACTAACAAAATTAGATAGTCCTACTTAGCTACGTAACGCTCTCTTACTTGGCCCAGTACTATGTTTCCTTGGTCTTGACTTCCATTTCTCACTGGGAGATGATGGCTGCCCTGGGAAAGTAGGGTAGAAAGTCATGTTGGCTCACATTGTACATCAGCTCCTGGTTACCAGGTTCAGGTTGTTGGGCAAGGCCTCTGAACATCTCCAACTTCTGCCTCTGCACATCTCCTATCTGCAGGATCTTACCACACTTTCAGCATATTTTCTTCATCTATTATCTCCATGATCCTCTTTTTAGGCCATCCTTTCTTTCTTGCACCTCTTGTTGCCAGGACTCCCTGTTTTCCAGTGGATTTGTTTGGTTGGTTGGTTTTGGGTTGGTTTTTTTTGGTTTTTGGGTGGGTTTTTTTTTTGTTGTTTGTTTGTTTGTTTGTTTGTTTGTAGTTGTTGTTGTTGTTGTTTTAATCTAAATAGTCTATGAACAAAAGCCCAGGGCATGACCAGCCTCCTAACTGGTGGTTGTCTCATATAATTTCTCTTAATTGGAGGAAAATGACACTGTCATTTAGAGCAGGTCTTATAAAAAATTTACAACCAGCCTATGCAGGTTACAGCTAGTAAGTAGCTAGCTGGTGCCTGAGAGTTCAGAAGTTCAATTTCAAATATTCACAGACAACACAAAATGTTTTGCTGCATGCCAGTATTCATAATTTAAGCTGTTTTTTTCCATCACAGCCCCTTCTCTCTAGAGGATCAACCTCCCTCTCTGTTCCTCTTCCCCTTGCCCCATCCTCATCCTCACCCCCTCCCTGTTTTCCCTTTTGGAACTGATTTACTGAGTTATTGCTTTGGTGTCAGTTTTTCTGGATAGCACAGCAGCAGTGACACTTGGTCATTTCATTGTGTCTTCCCACCTGGTAGGAAGAAGCTCGCTGCTCGCCTGCAGGAAGCTGAGGAAGCAATTGAGGCAGCCAATGCCAAGTGCTCCTCTCTGGAAAAGACAAAGCACAGGCTGCAGAATGAGCTGGAAGACATGATGATTGACCTGGAGAAGGCCAACTCAGCAGCTGCCTCGCTGGACAAGAAGCAGCGTGGTTTTGACAAGATCATCAATGACTGGAAGCAGAAGTACGAGGAGTCACAGGCAGAGCTGGAGGCTTCCCAGAAGGAGGCCCGTGGCCTCAGCACTGAGCTCTTCAAGCTGAAGAATGCCTATGAGGAGACTCTGGACCACCTGGAGACTTTGAAAAGGGAAAACAAGAACCTCCAAGGTATGCTTCATTCAGGTCCTGCCGCCAATACAAGAGCCACATCAACAGATGGCTGGAGGAGTGCAGGTGCCCTGCAGCAGCTGTGGGGAAAGATGTTTATCTCATCTTGAGATGAGCTTTCCAATGTCATTTGGGACACTGATGCTGCCAGTGAATGTTTTGAACATGGAGACTGGTATGGCCAGAGCAGAGAAGGCTTCCCTTTGCTCCCTGTCAGTGAAATTCACTGTCAGAGGAGAAGAGGTTCCTCCTCTCAAGGAAGGAACAAGCAAGATGGTAGAGATGCAGTGGATGAATCCTGAACAGCAGAGCATGGTGTTCCTAGCTTGCAGATCACAGATTAAAACTAAATCAGTATAGCCACTTCAAAAAGCATTCACAAGAAAAACTGTGCCTTCAAGTTGTTCAGGTAAAAAAATCTTGCTGTAAGTGAAAATAAGGCAGGGCTCTTGTACAGAAGAGCCCTTGAGGTAGCTTTTGAGGCATGGATCCTCTATGCACACTCCATGAATTGCAGGATGTTTCAAACTCTCTGTTTGCTAAATCCATCCATCCTTTTTCGTTTCAGAGGAGATTTCTGATCTGACCAATCAGATTAGTGAAGGAAACAAGAGCCTTCATGAAATAGAAAAAATCAAGAAGCAGGTTGAGCAAGAGAAGTCGGAAGTTCAGCTGGCTCTGGAAGAAGCAGAGGTAAGGAAAGAAAGCTCAAGGGAAAAGGAAGAGGGTGTCTTTATCAGGATTTTCCATCCTTTTCATCTTCTAAGGAAAACAGCCAATGTGTTGATTTCTAGCATGTGCAATTTCTGTGCACCCAGCTCCTCCAGCCTTGCTAGCCAGTGTCTTCAAGAGTGACTAGTGACTTTTGGAGATGTCAGCCCTATGATCATCATTAGAGGCCTTTTGCAAGGAGGTGCCTTGTAGCCTTTGGGTTTTTGTTAGGATCATGGAATCATCAAGGTTGGAAGAGACTTTTGAGATCATCCAGCCCAACCATCCAGCATTACCCCTGAAACCCCTTAACACTAAACCACATTGCCCAGCACCAGATCCGGTTGTTCCTTGAATACCTCAGGGTATGGAGACTGCACCACCTCCTTGGACAGCCTATTCCAAGGCCTGAACAGTAAAATACAGTGACCTTTTTTTCCCCTTTAATATCTAATCTGCATCTCTCCTGTCTCAGCTTTATGCCATTTCCTCTAGTCCTCTCACTGTAGGCAGAAGAGACAGACTCCCATCTCAGTACATCCTCCTTTCCAGGGAATTGTAGAGAGTGATAAGGTTCTCCTGGATCTTCTCTTCTGACTGAACAAACCCAACTCCCTCAGCTGTTCGTTATAAGACACATTTTCTAGGTCCTTCACTAGCCTTGTTGCCCTCCTCTGGTTGGTTGTTTTGGTGTTTGGGTTGTTTTTCATTTTTAGGAAGCTCAGAAATCTTCTGCCCACTGCCTCAAAATTCAATCCTTCCTCACTTTGATGTAGAACATTTCAGTCATTCAGAAAATAGAAATGCTGATAATTGTGGTCTTACCCTCTTTTATCAGATATTTTTACTATCTAGTTTCCAACAGCAAATTCACCATTTCCTGCTTTTAAGGATGAGAAAACAAGCCTTCTGATGACTTTCTCTTTTATAAGGACTCAGATATTGTATTGGATACTGCAGCCTGCTTTAGAAAATGCAGTAGTCTCAGAAGACAAATGAAAACAGTCCTGTAGGAATTCGGTAAAGACATTTGGCCTCACTGCTTCAATTACTACAGTGCCAAGTAGGCACATACCCAAGAGGGTTGCCTCATCCCAATTTCCAGAAACAAACCAATACAGAACGAACTGGAAATCCTTGTTATTCACTTAAAGGGCCCAGCAGAGAGATTTTTTTTGGAAGTGAGTTGCATTATAAGGCTAAGAAGGGGTGTACATGATGCTGGCAGAAGCATCCCAGCACATAGCAAGGGTTTTTTAGTGAAGCATTTCTGCATTTCTTTTGAATTGCATTTAAATAATATCTACATCAAAGGTCACCCAGCTAAAGGAATCTGTTAATAACTTCAATGCTGTGCAGCTTCTTTTTTCTGTTATAGAATGTTTTATACATTGCAGGGATTTCACAGCCAGACAAATAGGTATCATAATCAGAGCAGAGGAAAGAGCATGTCTTCCTTTCACAGCTCTGAGATGTGGAGAATGATTATGTACTCTGTCAAAAAACTTCCCTTGCTAGGAAGAATACATCAGTTCTTGAGGGATCTAAGGGGCACAGTTTACTTTCCTGGACTGTATGGAATGGCTTTCTAAAACTCAGTGGTACTAGAACTAACGAGAGCAAAGGGATGATGTCTCTTACTCTAAATGTGAAAGAAATGGGTTAATGCAGATTTTTTTTCTCTTTCTTGTGAATTCGAGCCTCTGGCAGTCACTGCTGATGACAGAATTTCCACATGCTGTTCCCATTAATATGTTGTGGCTCCTGGTCATGATGTGTGTATTTGACTGACCTGCTGCATGTTGGCTGGAGATCAGCAGGCATTTTGTACAGCTTTGTTTTCCCAATCCTCATTCTGTTTCCTCATTCTCTCGAAGGAAGCATAGCTAAGCTTGTGCAGTTCCATCCTTCAGAGAGCACCTCCCAAAATATGATGTTCAGTTCTGTGCTTTCATTCCTGTTCAGTGAGAGCAGCAGGGAGACAGAATGACACTGAGGCTGGCTTATGCAAGACTTGAAAGTCAGAGGCCTTGTTACTTCTTTATGGGCTGTTGTCTGCTTAGTGTGGGAATGAAGACATAAGAACAAATCACTCCTGTTTCACAGACTTCATGTTAATTGGAAAGAACAGAGCGAGTTTTTGCATTTT
Organism: Pycnonotus jocosus; assembly: GCA_013400435.1. Lineage (NCBI taxonomy): Eukaryota > Metazoa > Chordata > Aves > Passeriformes > Pycnonotidae > Pycnonotus > Pycnonotus jocosus. Next base: position 1,130,166 of record VWYP01026217.1, on the reverse strand, counting down.
GTCATACAGAGCTGATGGCTGCTATTTCTTTCCTTGAAGTCATCTCGCCTAATAAGATTATGTAATTGTGAAGTTTCTAACACTTTGTGATTTGGAGAGATTTTTGAGAGTGGGAGGGGATGGATGTGTGGACCCCTTCACTCTCCCAACAACAATCTTGTTTTAGCTTATCCCCGTCCTTTCCAAGCCTGTGAATTTCCAGAGGATGTCTGTACAGAGGTGTGGAGCAGGGAACATCTGTTGATGTCAAAACCATGCAGGCAGGGGTGAAGGTGTTGGTGTGTTTGGGTGTTTTTTGTGAGCTGTGGGCTGTTTGACAATTTGTCCTCTGAGGAGCTTGCTGCTCGGTTTTCCAGCTGTCAGGTTGCATTAGAAGGCAAATAAATGTGTTGTTTTGCCATGTAAGCTACTTGTGTCCTTGCCTAGAGAGACAGAGACGGAAGGAGGAAACAGGAAGAGAAGTGTGAAGGGATCATGTTTGTGCAGCTGTTTGTAGTTTGGAAAAAAAAAATCAATTCCTGGTTTGCAAGCTCTTGGTGTTTTCTGTTTCAGGGAGCTTTGGAGCATGAAGAAAGTAAGACTCTTCGTTTTCAGCTTGAACTTTCTCAGGTTAAAGCAGAGTTTGAAAGGAAACTGACAGAAAAGGAGGAAGAAATGGACAATATAAGGTACTGTGCAAGAGACAGCATGTTTCTTAAGGGAAAAGTCTGAAAATACTGGAACTATTCTCAAAACCCAAGCCAGTTAAATGCACTGCAGGTAGTTATGGCACATACTGCCTGTACCAGAAACCAAGACAGCTCTGAGTGTTTGCCAAAGGGTAGCCCTGCCACATTTCCCTTGCTCAGTTCAAATATCCCTGTCAGATCAGTCTGTGACAGTGGACAATTAAACCCATCATGCATAACACACTGCAGCTGTAAAAGAACTGGCTGGCATAATCAATTCACAGCAGACCAGGGCCACTAACTCTATATGTTGACAGTACGGAGGCAAGTTGCTCTAGAAAGCTGCCATCTCCTAATCCTGTGTGGGATGGCTGCCTCCCAAGGAGACCCCCAGGCAAAATCAGCAGTACTTGCTTCAGTGGTACTCAAACCTATGTTATCTGAAGGCATTTAGTTAATTTATGCAATTACAGCTACGCTGAGTGTGGGAGGATGTGAGGAGCTTGCTGTTACGTGTACACCATTTGGGTGAGCAGTGAGAACTGCAGAAATGCAGAAAGTGTGAATGGAACAGGAGAGGAACTTGCAGGTAAGAGGATAAACAGGAAAAAAATGGAAAGCAGTTAAGTGAGAGGAGGATGGTGTCTTTTGTCTCTCCCCTCTCACCCAGCAAAAAGCAAGTCTGAAGAGTTACACCCTTAAGAGGAGGCCCTGCTAGCCTATGTGTCTGTGCAGTTATTCAGAAAACTTTGGCCTTGAATTAATCAGTGTTGTAATGTCATTAATTCAAGAATCATGTCATTGGTCATTGATAGGCTAAAGGGTAGGGAAGGGTAAGTCCAAGGCCCACCCTGGCCAGCATACCCAGAGGGACTGATATATTAATTGCTTCAAAACAGAGAATATTTTGGCCCTTTCACCTTCTGGTGTCCTGCAGATGTCTGGATTGCAGAGATCTCAGGACAAGCTGTGCTAATCAGTGCTTTCTACTTCAGCTTCATAATGAGGGTGCAGTAGACATTCTGTGTTGTTTTCTGGGAGTCTAGGGCACAGTTCAGTATCTTGCTGAAGCAATAAAGCCCTCAATTTTTTTTTTCTTGTTGACTTGGTGATTTCCTAGAACTCCTACACTTTCAGCAGAACTTGGCGAGCAGTGAAATAAATGTTTCCATGTGTGTCATATTGTGTGCTTGAGTTACTTTCTGATTGTAAGAGAGCAAAACTTCCCTTGTAGGACTGTTCTGCTACAGAATCAAGAAAATTAGGCTGTTTGTATCTGTTTTGTCTTTAAATTGACATTAAGCTGCCTTTCCCAGGGAGACCAGGCTGTCAACTGGGTGGGTTTAATCACTTCTAAATTTAGATGTCCGTAACACAGATTTGTCTTAATGATTCATTCCCCTTATAATTAGCACAAGAAAAGTTTTTTCAAAGTCTGTTTTAAGACACAATAAATTGTCGCTTACACGTGCCATTTACTATAAAGAGCACCTAGAGCTTAGAGTGTAGCAACCTGCCTTCAGTTTGATTAATCCCATCCACTAATGCCTTCAGCAAAAGGCTGAGATGTAAAAATACCTCAATGTCTCTGCACAGAGAGGAAAATCATTCCATCCATCCTTCCTGTCCTTTTCAGGAGAAACCAGCAGCGTGCCATAGATTCCCTGCAGTCCACCCTGGATTCTGAAGCCCGCAGCAGAAACGAGGCCATCCGGCTTAAGAAGAAGATGGAAGGGGACCTCAATGAGATGGAAATCCAGCTCAGCCATGCTAACAGGCATGCTGCAGAAGCAACCAAGTCAGCACGTGTCTTGCAGACACAAATAAAGGTACTGGTGCCCCCCAAGCACCCAGCAGTACTGATGGACTGGGTTTCCTTAGCACTGACCAAAACAGCAGTGGTGATGGCAATTAAGAGGGAAGCTGCTCCCAACAATGTAAAGGGAAAGCCTTGGTGATCATGACTGGTGTAAGAGAATACTGAAACGTGGATTTCTTCTCAGACTTGCATACAAGCTGGATGATATCCAGTTATAAAACCCTTGCTGGCTGCAGCTTCTTGCAGGGGCAGAAAGTTACAGCATGAGGAACTGAAAACCTGTGATTTTCTTGTGAGCTTGCAAGGCTTTTAAAAGAAGCATAGAGCAAGTGAGTTGTCTGGAGTACAGGGAATGTGTGCATATTCAGCTTTGTAGTAGCTTTGTAATGTAAACATTTGTAACAGCTTGAAAATAAAAAAAAGTGTTTCTTGCCAAGGCACCTCTTCCGTTGTCTCCTCTCCCAGAACCACCAGGTCTGAGAGATTTGAGAACACAGATTTTTTTTCCTTTGTTGCATCACGTACCACAAAAGCTATTCAGCTTACAGTTTGCAAATAAAATAAAAATGTAATAAATACAAAAAGCACTGGAATTGTTGAGGTTGGTGCCGGGTAGCCACTGCAATCTGGGTTTCTCTGATATAAGGACAGAGGCTTGAAATGGGGTTCCGTTGCTTTATTTTAGGAGCTTCAGGTGCAGCTGGATGACTCAGGACACGTGAATGAAGATCTGAAGGAGCAGCTGGCGGTCTCTGACAGGAGGAACAATCTTCTCCAGTCAGAGCTGGATGAGCTGAGGGCTTTGCTGGACCAGACTGAACGGGCAAGGAAGCTGGCAGAGCACGAACTGCTGGAAGCCACCGAACGTGTGAACCTGCTGCACAGTCAGGTTGGCTTTTTCTGTGCCTTCTCCCTCACTGCTTAACCTGAGCCTTCTCTGTTGATCACTGACACTGTCTGTCCATGGCCATCACAAACCAGACACACCCTGGCATCCCTCCAGAGGGTAAATGGGGCAGAGCAGTTCAGTCACTCTAGAGATGTGCCACCTGACTCCATGTTAGCTGGAACTGATGATTCATCCAATTGCTTTAAACAGCTTCCAGAAAAAACACTGATGGAAAATAAAAAGAGTAAATTTGATTTCTTTCATTCTTCCCTGCTGTAGAACCAGTTTCCTGTTTTAGTTTGGCCATGCCCTGGACAGTGAGGCATTTTTCTGGAGAACAACACAGGTGCTGCTTTTGTGATATTACTCAGCAGTGAAAACCACAGGGCTGGGCTCCCACAATAGGGACATGCAGGGCAGGATACCACAGGAACCCACCTACAGCAGAGTGCTCTCTGTGCCCGCAAAGATCCATTGAGATCAGCCTTTGGGTGTTGTCCAGGTGGACACTGCCATTTCTAGGGTGCCATGGAGGGGCATATCCTGACATGACTTGATAGCATTTTTACTAAAACCCAAAGCTTCTCTTCACCAAATAATAGTCACAAAGAAATGAAAATGTGCTGCAGGCTAGTGATGTTTTGCAGTGTTTTCTCCAGCCTGTCTTGGTGATATTGTTTTAATCACCTCATTGGCTGATTAAGGGTCATTAATTTACCAAAATGAACAGCCTTATTCATTCTTCTACTTCAGCCTATTGCTTATTATTTTATCTGAATCAAAAACTGAATATTTACAGAGTATATTTAATATTTATTCAGTCTGAAGCTACCTATGGTAGTCAAGCCAGCCCTTACCATATACCTGGGTCTCCATTCCCAAATATTGCTCTGAGTAATCCAGAAGCGGCAAAAATCAGGAAGCCTTGGTGGGCTATGTTATTTAGAGGAATTGTCTCTAATTGTCACTTCTCCTCCTTTTCCACTATTCATTTTGGGGAAAACCTAATAAAAGAACACAAGCCTGATCAATCAAAAAAAGAAGCTGGAGGGTGACATTTCCCAGATGCAGAATGAAGTGGAAGAATCACTCCAGGAGTGCCGGAATGCAGAAGAAAAAGCCAAGAAAGCAATCACAGATGTAAGTAGGCTGGTTCCTTCTTTTCATACCACAGCATCTAAGGACACTGTAGCATAGTGAATGTCACAGGCTTACTTGTAGGCATTGTAAATGAGAACCCTAGTGGTATAGCACAGGTGTAAAGAAAACAAGAAAAAGGGAGAGGTGGAATCTTAAATAAAAGTATTAGAACCAGAGAGGGGGAAAAAAGGCCTCCAAGGTTTTTCTGTCCTGCCATTTTCTCTGTCCAGGCAAGATATGCACACAGAAAGTATCCTGTGCAGCTGTGGCTACAGTGAATTATCCAAATAAGGGGTAGTTCAGGACTGATATTCCACCACTTTTTCTGAAACATAATCCAACAGCATACGGGACTTCTGTAAAATGTGGTTGTTTTTCAGGCAGCAATGATGGCTGAGGAGCTCAAAAAGGAGCAGGATACCAGTGCTCATTTAGAGAGAATGAAGAAGAACATGGAGCAAACCATCAAAGACCTCCAGAAGCGACTGGATGAAGCAGAACAAATAGCTCTGAAAGGTGGCAAGAAGCAGATCCAAAAACTGGAATCCAGGGTAAGTTTGTGATCCAACTTCAGACCACTGCCTCCTGCTTACAGAATTAGCACCAGATTGGTAGCCTAGTGCTGCCTGGTAAGCTCACAGAGGCTGAGAAGGGGCAGTATGGACACTTTCCTCTGTTCCACAAAATGCAGGTGAGCAGTTCTTGGAGGCATGCTTCCACTTCATTATACGGCTACGAGCTGCTGACCAGCAGATGAACGAAGCCCTTGATTAAAATGAATTAAAAGCCCCAGCACACAAAATCAGCAAAAGTCTCTCCCAATGCTTGCTTTGGTTAAACTTTTTTGGCCTTTGCACATGTCTGCATCTCTAACTGATGGTGCAGCTGGAATACTTCTATGAAAAAACAGAGTGGAAAGGTGATATTTTGAACTTTTCCTGAAATTTGACTCTATGGATATACCGAGCAAGTCAGCGTTTCTTGAATTGTGAACCAAATTATCTTCTGCTTTACAGATACGTAGCATAATGGCAAGGGTTCTTCCTTTTCTGCAGGTTCGTGAGCTGGAGAATGAACTTGAGACTGAACTCCGTCGCAATTCAGATGCCCAAAAAGGAGCCCGCAAGTTTGAGAGACGCATAAAGGAGCTGACTTACCAGGTGTGCAGTAACCACCAGTAACCACCAGGTCACTGGCTAGAAATGTTGCAAATAGCCTCAGCACTGCAGTGAAGGATGAAGGATGGCCTTAGTCGGAGTGTTCTGATTGCAGGAAGCTTTAGGCACAGGAGGAACATCTGCCTAGGGTTTCCATCACAGAGTGCTTTGGGTTGGAAGGGATCTTGGGCATCATCTCATTCCAGACCCCCTGCCATGGGCAAGGACACTTTCCACTAGACCAGGCTGCTCAGAGCCCCATCCAGCCTGGCCTTGAACACTTCCAGGGATGGAGCATCCACAGCTTCTCTGGACAACCTGTGCCAGTGATCATCATTCTCTTGCCTGATTTGCTGTAACTAATGTTACAAAGCCTCTGTTGCTGGGATTTGGACATTTTTAGCACAGTATTAATATGGAACAGGCTCCAATGACTACAATGCAAGGGAAGAAAGAGCCCAGCTCCCTCCCAGCTGTGCTGCTGTCGCTAAAAGGAGCCAGAAGGACTCAGGTGACTCTAATGCTCTGCTCAGTGTAGGCTTGCTGAGTCCCAGGGCTGTGTCACCTATTACTGAGCAGCAGGGTCTAGTCGTGAGCCTCCTGCAGGTTTGCTAACAGCTGCTAACAGCAGCTCATGCTGCCTGCCCTTCAAAAAAGGCCTGCAGCCCAGAGCACTTATCCTTTTGCTTTGAACAGCATTAAGAAGATAAACCCATCCATCTGCCTCAGCAGATTATTTAGCCTCCTACCTGTTGTTTGACTTTTGTATGCAGAAGTAGAAGGTTGTTTTGTTCAAATACAGTGTTCAGGCAGAATTATCTAGTCCCTCTGCTTATAAAGCATGACAGCTTAAACTAGGCTTTTTTTTTTTTTTTAACCAGGAATGCCTGCGAATCAAACTTCAAATTATGCAAATTACATAGTTTCAGGCTCACCCATATCTGCCTCAATATATAATGACATGCCTTTATGACAAGCATGCTCCTCACCCCTGAGCAAGGATCTCTGTGTGTATCTGCACACCTCTGGAAGTGTGTGCACACACATATCTTTATATACATTTATATTTACACATCTATACATGGGAAGGGTACTCTCAGTCTTCACTCTCCACACTTACACACATCTTCAATGATGATATAGAAATTTTTCTCATGTGTACACATGGCTAATTTCTGCTTTGAGCTGTAAGTTTCTAAAATATGTATGGCATCCCTAATTATTGTATTGTGAGAGATGCTTTAAGCCTTTTTACTCTATCAACCCAATTAATGGTGTTTTGATACAGTCAGAAGAAGATAAGAAGAATATTGCCAGGATGCAGGATCTGATTGACAAGCTACAATTAAAAGTTAAGAGTTACAAGCACCAAGCAGAGGAAGCTGTAAGTAACTATTTCAGCCTTTTTACCTTTGAGACATCTATTGTTCTAAATCCACAATGTTTTATCCATAGAAACTTCTAGTACAAGTACATGTTTTGTGTCCATAAATATTTCTTTTCATATTTATATAAGCCCTGTATATAAAACTGTATTTATATTATATACAAAGTAAAATAAATAGAATATGTGTTGATTATATTTAAGAAAAAGTATTTCATTTTATCCTAAGACTGCAGTATAATTTGCAAGAGAAGGGAGGAAGGGAAAGAATAGGAAGGACTTTTTTCCTCCTAGCCCCTCAGAAGACATGTTGAGAGCCTCTCAGTTCACTTAACATGGAAAATGCCACTAGAAATATCAACTCTGTAAAACAACAAAAACCTCAGTTCTGCAGGAGGCAAGTGGTGCCCATACAGCTGCTACCTACTCATGCTGAGCACTTTCCATCCCACTTGAAATTAAAAGCTTTGTTTCACGTGGACAGGAGGAAATCAGCTGCACTCTTTTTTCTCACCAGGAAGCTCAAGCCAATCTGTACCTCTCGAAGTACAGAAAACAACAACATGATCTGGATGATGCTGAAGAAAGGGCTGAAATAGCTGAATCTCAAGTTAATAAGCTGAGGAGCAAGTCAAGAGATATTGGCATGAAAAAGGTATGGTCATACTGTATGGGGTAGATGTGTTTAACCCACAATAGTGGATGCTCTGTGTCTGTTACAGCTCTGAAAGTAGGGTAGACTAGGATACATTCTTAGGTTTCTACAGTTTTTTTGTTTCACTCTGCCCTTTATTTTGATATTAAGTTAACCCTGTAGGACAGCAATCTGACACTTAGACAAAATATATTCTCTGTATTTTTGATGTCATTTAACCTCTGTTCTCAGCAGCAGAAGCCGAACTGCTGATTTGGTGGATTTGTTTTTTGTTTTGGGGTCTCTTTTTGCTAGAGATGTTAGAAATTACTCCAGCTTTTTCTCTCCCCAATGATGTAGATTTCTATGTATGTAGTAGAGCCCAGGTGTTACCCCAATAGCAGATATTTTAACATTGCTCTTTCAATAAACTTGTATTGATTTGAAGAGCTGGATGAAAAGAAAATATTGGTGATTAGTCACTTAGGTGCTGGGAAGTCATTAGTGATTAGAAATATATTTGTGGTGTTTTGCACTTGAACTAAATGGTAGCAGAATAATGTTGATGAAACTAGAAGGTACCTAAGAACTTAGTCTGGAACTGAAAGCAAACTTATCTATGCTTGCCTTTTGGCAAACAGGGCAAATAAGAGTGGGGTTGCTACTTTTAGGAATGATAGAAAGAGGAGCTGGGTCATTTTTAAATCTATTTCATTTGCAAGCGAAACAAACTTCCATGCTTAACATCACATTAAGTTTTATGGAGTTGATAGCTCCCAAGCTAAGAAAGGGGAGAAAACCTCTTTACACTCTCAATTTCTTGGCCTTTGTGTTGGCCTAATGAAGCCACCTTTGACTGATATAAATGACTGTTGCTCCACCATCTAGAGCAAAGCTACATAAAATCTACCTGAATATCTGCTTTCCCACACATTTACATACAATGGAAGAGGTACTGTAACTGAACCTCAAAAGATTTGCAGCTTTTAAGAATAAAAAAAGTCCACAGATTTTTCTAAATTATTTTACACCTACCAAAAAAAAAATCAAAACTTATATAGCTTCTTTTAAAGATTCACAAAGCCATGGCATCACATAAGCACTGAAATAAGTACAGTGTTGGGTGATTGAAGAGATGTGGTCTCCATGGTTTGCATCATGAAGCCAGTTTTATTGACCACACTGCTGGTTTATATACCTCTCAAGCATAACAACCATATCTATGTCTCTTAGTAACATTGCTTAGCTATGGGCTGGTACAGACTTGTACAGGCCTGTACTGCCCTGCACACAAACATACATACACACACCCTGATCTCTTCCTCCTGAGGAGGAAGGGCTTGTAGCCCTCTAGCACATCTACTTCAGTCATGAGTTCAGCAGTACTTTTGAGTCTTGCTTCTGAGCTGTGTTCCCACAGTACACCACGAGAATAATTTATCTTTTTAAATACTGTTAAGGTTGTTGTTTATTTCCTGTACCTTACTAGTACCCTCTTTCTGCCTCAAATATGCAGAAATCACAGGAAAATGGGTGCCTGTTTTTACCAGTCAAGTGCTGTTCGCCAACACTCATTGCAGCTCTGGCAGCGTACCAGAGGTTGCACTGCCAAAAGATGAGCTCAGTGGTGCACATAGAGGTGACAGCTCCACAAGAAGAGTCTTGTGGCAGTGACGGCAGGAGGTGCCAGGAAACACATTCAGGTGGAGACTGCTGTCCCAAAAATCACGATATCTCCCTTGGGGAGGGAAGGGCACTGTAGAGACTACTTTAATCCTGTAGCATTAGAAATACCTTGTCTACTCCTACCAGTACCCATTTCCTGGATACTCTGGGGAGTGTGTGTCATTCAGAGCACCACCATCTATTGAAAAAGGGTTGTAGAAGTCCTCTGCCATTGAAAGATCTATACAATCTAGAATGACGACAGGATACCTGCATTGTTAGCTGGAATAAGATGGCAAATGTTGGCTAGTTTGCTGCTAGTCTATTTCAGATACAATCTGGTAATACCAGGGAGCAGAAGCATTAGTGAAGCTTTTGTCACTTACTTGTGAACTTACACTAGAACCCCTCAACACTTCTATTTTTAATAGTTGCATACTATCTCCATTGCATTTCAGGTTCACGAAGAGGAATAAAAAAAGTCCAAGCTGACAGATATGAGAAAATACTTGACATAATCAGGCACAACTGAAAGCAGATGTAGAAAAAAATAAGCACTTACATAAATAAATATCAAGTGAAAATCCAAACAGACTGTATAGCGTATTTCATTCATTTATTTGTGTTTCTATTTTGCCAAGCCTCGGGGATCAATAGAAGATTACATCTCGCCAACAGCCGACTTCATTATGTTGGAACAAATCCTAATTGGCAGATCTCTAACAAAATCAAAAATAAGGGCAAATCCAGTCATGCTGCACAGCCTCACATATTTCATATGCAGTTTGTTAAAGCAGCTGTCCTGGTTTGTGAACAGTACTCCTCGGTTCACTCTCTCAAACCACACTGCCACTCACTTGCTCTTCCTCCCCTTCCCCCTCCCAGAACGGAGTTGGGAGTTGAAAGCACAAAAGGTGAAAGATCACAGGCTAAGAATGATTTCCTGGAAACAGCAATGAGAGAAGAAAACTAATAGTAACAGCAACAATATTAATTTAAAAAGCATACAAAAGAGAGGGTGATTCACATGCAGAAATGCTCACCATGGACCCCTCCTTAAAGGAACCCCTTCCACCCCGAAGAGAGTCCCTCTCCCCACCCCCATCCCCCAATGAAGTGGGGTGGTACCAAATTAGGGTTCTGGTCATGCCCCCTCATGGCTAGTGCAAAAAAATAACCCTGTCCTGGCTGGAACCAGGACAGCAGCACAGATTATACCTGTGGAGGGGGACAGCCCTTAAGCTGGGATAACCCGGTTTCCATTGGTCCTGTCTGTAGGACCCTGAGTTTTGGAGAAGAGAAAGTAAAGATTATCATATGAACAGTCAATTTATAAGCTTCCACTGCCACCAGTGAAGGGATTTCTCTTTGCCACCTGCAGGACAGGCACAGGAGATGGTGTCAAGGGACACCTCCCTGTGGCTCAGAAATAGAGAATTCTCTTTAAATCCTTTCTGCCTTTAAACAGGGAACTGGTCCATGATGGTTTAACACGAGCCAGAAAATTAAATTGCAAATAAGCCACCCCCCTTCCCCCCACCCCTTTCTGGTAAGAGACAGACAAAAGCAGAGACTGTGCTTTGAGATCATTTACTGAAAGCAAAGAGCAACAACATTAATAACAAAAGTATACAAAAAGAGATGCTTTACCCACAAAAAGGTGTTCACCACCTCAGCTTAGTTCCACGTGGCTGCTGGAACAAAGACAAGATGGTAGCTGTTCCAGTGCCACTGGCTCCATGTGTTTTCCAGACAAAACAAGGTGGCAACCATTCCCACACATCATGTGGCCCCCAGGATCAAAAGATGGTGGAGGAGGCTCCCACAGCTAACATTTCCTATCCCTGAACCCAAGACAATGGAAAACAATGATGGACAGACCTCCCAAAAGCTGGATGATCCATGTCACACCGTCCATTTTCCAGACTGCTGTGCTAGCCTGTGCTTGGCAGCATTCAGCTCCTCACACCTCAGACTGTCTCTGCTTTGTTCCCCACAGCTGTTCCCACTCTGGCACTTCTCTGCTCCCCCAGCCACTGCCAGCCCAGTGCACTCTGCTGGGCTCGGACTCGCCACTGTCCACAGCAGACATGGTCTTTGCTTTAAAATAAAATACTAAATGGAGTCAAAACTAGTCAGCTCTCTTTTCCTCATCCTGGGAAACAAACAAACAAACAAACCCCCCAAAACCCAAACCAAACAACCCCCCCCTTCAAAATTTAGGGATTTCTTCTTCCCTGGAAACACTTTGTTCCTTTAGGAAATCCAATTTTGCATGCTGTCTTGTCAGAGGATGAGTGGGAGCTTCAGACAAGCCCTGCCTTAGCCTCAGATTTTTGGCAACAGCTTAAATTTAAGAAATCACTCCAGCCTGCAAGTTCTAAGGATGGCAGATCAGGTCTGTTTATAAAATGAGTTATTTATTGAATAGACAGGAGGTAACACATGAAAAGTCTTATGACACAGTATAAAACAAAGTAACTACCAGTAGTCTACATAAAAGTGCAGTGCATGATATCAAGGTACCTATATTAAAACTAGCGAAATAAATACTTAGCCCCCAGAGAAGTAACCACAAAGCAGGAGTCCCTGGTCTGAGGAGAAACTCCACATTTCCAGGAAAATGTGCAGAAGAATTGTGCTTTGTGAAACTTTGATGTAGCTTATATAGTTTGTAAAGGTAGGTTCCTGTCAGTCAGAAATCCAGTTTCTTTTTCTAGATCCCACTTCCACAGTCAGATGCTTACAGTCAGCTGGGAGATGCCACACCAGTAGTAATCCCGTGGTGCCAAAATAACTCATTACAAGACAGGTCTGTCTGGTTCGAATTAACTCAACAGTTAACAAGCAACAGGGAGTGAGATGCCCTGCTACATGACTTTTCACATACTAGTGTCCATTGACTTTTTTCCTCCCCATTTATCTGTCCATTACTGCTGCTCAGAAAATCACATTTCCATGTGGCTCTTCCTGTAACTCAAAGCGGAAGGTGAAGGAATTCTGTTCTTTTCATCACCAATCTCGGTAGTATCTGTGTGCAGAGTGCTATTTTCTTCCTGTATGTCAAAATAATTCCTCTCTTCCTTTTTTTCTAGACAAAATAAAAATACTTGTAAGAACTACCGATGTGTAAAATTAATCCCCTAGTGGAAACAGAACAAGACACTATAAAGATAAGTCAACATTTTCCATTTTAGCATTATCTGAGTAAAATCAGCATCCACACAACAGTGCAGAAACATTCCTGTTTTTTCCATCTAGTCCTCCATTATTATAACCAGAGCTGAGTTAACCTGTTGAACTGATCCACTTTCTCTGATTATGGTATGTTTGAGGGCTCAGCAGGTTCCATAATAACTTAATCTTGTTTAAATTGTTTAGACAACTGCATCTCAAAGTATATTATCATCTCTAAAGCATGTTACAACTGTTGAATAAGCAACATGCAAGTGAATCTCTGTAAGAGAGAAAAATGAAAAAGACTGAGGCATAATCATTTCAGAATTTTCTTTATCATGTGTTTTTGCTGTACCTCATGGCACCCCTCATAAAATGTCTCCTGAAGCTTACCAAATTCGAACTGGTGACAAAACCTTCAGACATAGGGAGTTTGAAGGTAAATCTCTCCATGGATAGGGTCAGGCACAGAAGGATGGAGTAAGAACAAAAGTTTGGATTTTTAAGGATACTCACTTCAATTGCAGAGGAAGGAGACAGACTATACTAAGCCAGAGCCAACCCATTACAAACACATGAGAATAAAATGCACTTGAAGATGCTGGACTCCAGTAAAGAGGAGAGGTGTGCAGAGAGATGAGGTCAGAGACCATATGGTTCTCATGATCTCCTACACAAAACAATTTAGTATCACTTTTCAAACTGAGGTTTTGACAAGTTTTGAAATTGGATATAATTAAAGATTGGATATAATTAAAGATATAATTTGGGCCCTAATGAAGACCAGGTATTGGTCTTCATTGGTATTGGACCAGCATTGTCAGAAAAACTTCAAATTTTGTTTTGGATTCTTTTTGGTCCTTAAGTGAGAAAATTCAGCAATTCAGCCATTCTTTAAACAAGTTACTGGAAACTATCTGTGAGAGGTAACCAACTTTTTCATCCATTTATAAAGCACAGAAGAGCATCTGATAAAAGGAATGGCTTGTTGCCATTGCTACAAACAAAAACTATTGCATAGATGCACCACAGACAGCCTTCAGATTTAGAAAACAGCAAGAATGAGGACAATTAACTTATGCCAAAACTTACCTTCCTATAGTCTTTTTTGTACACTTTAACCCATGAAAATCAAATTTATGTTTTGGTCAAACATTCAAGCTCTGGATTTAGGTACTTCTCTTCAATTTGAGTTGGGGGTCCATTTTGAGGAGGTGGTCCATGGGTTTCAATCTCCCACTGCCAGACTCACCTTTCCCCACATACTGCTCAGTTCTTTTGACTTCACTCCTGGTGGCCTGGTGGTCCAGACAGCTCATTCACATTGGGATTGTCTTCCGTTTTTCTCAAAGCAAAAGATCAGCCTAGCAAACAATGCTAACAGTGCAGTTGTTTAATCATAACTGTCTAGCTAAAGCTACTGGTTACCAGCTTTTTCAAAGTTGCAAAGTTTGGCTCAAACCCTCATTCACATCTTGATGGGCTTGGTCTCAATAGTACCATAACAAATACATACTCTAATGATTGTACATACCTTGAGACAGCAAAGTACCACTGTTGCCAATGCTGCCACTGCACCAAGCACTTCTAGCACAATTATCCAGGTGTTACTTGAATTTTTATTAAAAATACAAATACAAAACAGAAGTGCTTTATATTTCAAATAAATACATCAAAGCTATAATTTTTTCTTCTTTATAATCTAAAAGGTATGATTTAGGGAGAAAGAAACATGAAAAGGAAATGGAGACAAGCACAACAATGTTCAAGTTTCTTGACTTATACTGTAAGACTTTGAAGTGATTTTTTACTGACTTTACTGACTTAAGTGTGAATAGCCAAAAGCAGATTATTTTACTTAATTGTGCAGATAGCAAATTCCATGTGTGCTCAGGGGATAGGACTTGAAAACTTCTTAATACAAGTTCCATTTAAAACTAATCAACTGCCCAGTGTGCTAAGCACTGTCTCCAGGTACAGTGCTCAGTGCCATAAACAACACTGTTTATTTATAGTAGAACAGTTCTGTAAATGTTAGTCTGGATCATAAATTTCATGACTCCTGCTGCAAAATCTTTTCAACTTTAATCTGAAACATTGCCTAGCTTCATAGTGCAACCATGCAATCCAGGTGCACACAAGAAATCCTGAGATGAGTGGTAACCATGGATTCCACAGGAGATCAAAGCCCATCTAGAAGAAACCTCTGCACAGCACCAAACTGTCAGAAGAATTGTATGATTCTTCTCTACCTCAGGGTATCTTTCCCCTGCTGTGTCTTGTCCAAAGAATTAAAAAAAATCTATATTCCTCTGGAAACCTCCTATGGATGTCTGGAAAACAGCTAAAAAAGTAATAACTGCTAAGACAGAGCATTTAATCTAGTGATTGCCTTTAGCTTGACTCTATAACCACATGCAGACCTATGTTTAACTCTTGTCAATTCCTTTAGAAGAGTAGCTTTAAGCTGCAACCCTTCATTATGCAGGAGAGATGATTGTAAATTCATCTCTTTTTTTCCCCTCAAAAGCCTTCTTTCCAGTGGCCTTCCTTTTTCAGGAAATCCTTCTGATGGCTCAGCAGCTGCTGTGCCACGACTTCTATCCAACATGGTCTAGCCCTTAGCCTACAGTCTCCAGCCACTATCTACAAAGGTGCTCATCTGTAGTTATTCTAGCCTCTTTTCTGTTATGTAGTCTCTATTTTTCATGCCTTACTGCCTTGCTTCAAGTTCTCTTCTCTGTTTAGAAAAGGTGCCTTACAGTCTCAATCTTTTAGGTGATTGTATTTAGTTGTGTGAAATGTGTCTGTGTACTACTGTTGTATGTGCTACTGACAATGAAATAACTGTAACTAAGATTTCACAGCTGGGAATTTACTACAGCTCATAAAAGCACAGGCATGCACTTAAACATATATATCCCCAGGCCTATAAAAGGCCTGCTGTGTAGAATTAAAGCTTTGAAAATAACAACTGTGTGTTCTCAACATGCTTTCTTCTGCAGCCAAACTTATATCACATGCTTTCGGCTTCCCATCATCTCTCTGCTACATTTAAAGCTATGTTTGCTGTCAGCAGAGCATTTAGGACAGAATTCTGAGAGCCCTGCTGTGTCCTCAGCTATGAGAGCAGCTGGTGGCAACTGAAGGCAGCCACTGATTTTGTAACCTTTGCCACAATAAGCTGCTGACTGAAAAAAATAAACTTCTATTCTTTAAATAAACACATCTTAGGTAACTTTTTTTCTCCCCTGAGTCAACAAAAATAAAATATGTATCTCTTCCCCTAGGTGTATCAATCACACAAAGATGGTTTATCTCAGTGTTTTATAGATTTCTGATTGACTCTTTGGCTGTGCATTGTCCTAACTGATCCTCATCCTCTGAAATGGAAGGAGCAGCAACTTACCAATGTGCAAAGTTCTCACAGTGAGTTTTGTGTAGAGAGGTGTTGAAATATTACACAGATATTCCCACTGACCTTGGCTGCAGTAAGATGATCCAACATCAGTGTAAAGTCATTTTCATTAACCTGGGCTTGAGGCTGGTGAGAGTGAGCTGTGCCATTGGAGGAGGCCAGGACTGAGGTCACTGCATTTCTGTGTAATGTCCAGACAACACCGAAACTGTCAGTGCTTGCAGTGTCATCGCTGTGTTCACAAGGAACTACAGTGCTACCTCCTTCCACATTGAGCAGGTGGTCTGAAACAGATAAAGAACCCTTTGCATTTTTTTGGAAAATACTGTGAAGGTTATTTAGACATTTTCTGATTTTTTTGCTGAGGTTTGATGCTACCATGAACAAATACAAAAACATATTTCACTACTTTGGTGTCGTATTCAAATATCACAGTATGTTTCTAGAAGCATCTGAAGATTTTAAAAACAAACGTGTATTACACAAAAAATCTAATTGGTATTGGCAATATTTATGAAAATCCCTCTTTTTTTTTTTTTTACTATTTTTCCTCTAATTGAAGGGCTCATTAATAGAAGTGATTTAGTCTAGTCTAGGTTACTGTGTAAAACAGCAGGAAATTCCACGTGCTGGGAGCAGAGAGAAAATGCAACTGATGAGATATCTGCACATCTTAAGGAAAAGGATGAAACACAATATAATTTAACTAAAAGAATAAAAAAACTGTATGTAGTTAGAAATAACTTTCAGATATGGTGAACTCAAGTACTTTACTTGTCTATGTTGAACACTTAACAATGAATAGCTTAAAAAAAACAGGAAAGGGAAAGAGAAGGCAGGTAAGTGGAATTAACACCTAATATATAAAATACTAATACAAGAGAAATTAACATCATAGCACAACTATTGATTTGACAGCAGGGATTTGACAGCAGTGGTGGCTGGCAGTCAGCTGGAGAGTAAGATAATAGATTATTTTGACATGGTATAACTACACTTGATTTCTGTGAGGAGGGTTTAATGAAAGGAAGTGTAGGGCTGAAAAATCATGAAGACAAAGAAACCAAAATTGTACTCCACACTGCTATTATAGAAACAAAAGAAAGGCAGTTTGTTTTCCAAATATTCTACTGAGGGGTTAGATGGATGCAGGGAAATGCAAATACATGTGTAATGAAACACATGGATCAGAGGCAGAGATAACAAAACACACTTGTAGTGCACTTGTTAGCTACTATGATGCCATACTTGAAACCTTCCATATTGTAAGCTATTCCATGTAAATGAAAAACTGCACTCTTGTTCTGGAGCTTATGCAGTGGGTTAGGAACTGAGAGTGTCTGGATACACTTTAGGGGGTAATCAGGGTGATGGAAGCATCCATGCACATCTCATAAAGGAATTGCTCTTGCATTGCTCTTCCTTCAATTAAAAAATATTTCCTAAGAAACAGGAGAGGTTGAAAAGCACCAGTTATTTACTCGAACTGACTTTCCAATGAAGTTCAGGAGGAAGACAAAGCAGAGTTGAAATTTCATAGTCCTGCTTTTCCTTAACTAACAAAATGAGCTGCTGTTTGCTTAAATTGTAACATGGATTACAGTGGAACTGTTTGGTGCCCTCCATTCCCATGCAAGCCAGCACTCAGACTGGTACTTAAGGATGCATGTGAAGAGAAGTACAATGAAAGGATCAAACAGTACCAATAAAAGCCTGGAAAAAGATGGGAAGTGGACAGAGTAGAGATCATACACAGCTAGAGCAGCAGGCAAACTTTCACTTCCCTCACAGAATCTACACACTCTCTAAGGTTTCCATGTATTTTGTCCAATAGGCAAAATTATTTTATTGATAGAGGGTAAAGTTTGTTTATTAGGCACTTCTTAAAATGTCAAACTGATATAGAAAAGATGTTAAGAGTAAAGGTAACTTACAGAAGGGTGAGCTAGCCCCTCTCATTCCTACTTCTTGGAAGTAACTTGTAATGCTGCCTTGTAATCCTAACAAATGCATTTTAAAGAGAAAGGTATATCCTTTTGCACTGTCTTATATCATGTTGCCCCACTGCAGAAGGATTGGGTTTAGTTTGACTCTGAAGCTAGCTGTGAAATTCAGTAAAAATGCAGGAAGAGATTTCATTCCTACCTTGCATCTTCCATTCAGCTCCCCATTTCATGATGGAAATGAATATGACCGTTTATAATGTCCTTGTCACTTCTAAGAGAATAGAGAACTCCATTCCTGGTTTCCTCCTGATCTGTCTCTTAGATGGACATATTGCCTTGTACCCAAAATATATTTGGTGCTGGATAAAAGAGAAAGGCATAACACTTTCAGTCTCCTTTCTGTGTTTGTCTTTTGGTATTCCAGTGCATAAGAAGATGGAGCTGTAGATGTAAAAAAATTTAAAAAATAAATCCTGCTACTTACAAAATAGTTTTTACCTTGAAGTGATTGCTCTTTTGAAATACGTCTGGGGGAATAAATATAGTTGAGAACAAAACTTAATCTGTGTTTGATTTTAGAAGAAAGCACAGCTACTTACAATGCCAAGATTTGTATGGTTCTGAGAAGCCACATTATGTGTACCACGTAATTACCCCTTAGAAATCAGGGAGTGGTACGTTATGGAAACAAGTGCTGCACTAAAATTTTCCAATCCATGTTACAACATTTCACCTGAGAAAAAAAAAATTGCTTCGTAACACCATCAGGCCCAAAACATGCTCTGCTGGCTGGGAGGATTTTGATTCCATGGGAGAAACAACACAAGGAAATCTGGTGGTGCCACCCATTTGTGGTGATGCAATCCAGGGGGTTTTGATGTCTTACTGACCCCTTATGCGGAGCACACTTCCACTTCTGTTCGACCTTGTGCTGTTCCCACCTAGCAGGTGCCCTCCTCAGTCATGGTCAGGTTACTAAGTTTCAATGAGGCATTTCCACTAGGGATGTTCACCTGGAAAAGGTCTGTTCTGAGTCTGTAATGTGGATCTCATTCTTCCAGCTGATCTTTTCGCTGGTAGTAACTGGGCACTTTTTTGTTCTCTCTGCTCAGTGAATTA
Organism: Pycnonotus jocosus; assembly: GCA_013400435.1. Lineage (NCBI taxonomy): Eukaryota > Metazoa > Chordata > Aves > Passeriformes > Pycnonotidae > Pycnonotus > Pycnonotus jocosus. The sequence continues at coordinate 1,111,150 of VWYP01026217.1, read as the reverse complement.
CTTCATTATGACCAGGTGGGAAATGACAAGGGAGGATGCAATCCTTGGAAAAGAGCCCTGTTACTTCTTCCTATTCTGTAAAACCTAAAGCCCATAAGTACAAATAAGTACGTTTAATCCAGTCTACAAGTATATTTCTGCCCTTCTTTATCCTTGACAAAAAAAAATGCTCTTGCAGGTGTGCCACTGTCTCTTTCATGGCTTTTCTGTCACATGAGTCTCTTGGGACAGCAAGAGTGTCCATTCAGTTTAAGCAGGATTATAACAGAGCACAGCTCTGGCTCTTTGAACTTCTAATCAGCTTAATCACAAGTGAGCACCTACATATTCAAATCAGCACACTGCCATCTTACCACCTGAGCTTCAAATGTGTTTCCATACCTTGAACCACATCTTTTCCATCTCAGACTTTAAAAGCCTTTTGAGCTGCAGCTTCCTACATGTTCAAACGTTTATATTGCCATGCTGCAGTACCACGTTACCAACCACCCTCACATGGTGCCAAGAAGTTGTACCATCACAGGAAAAAAAGACATGGTGCCACAACCGATGGGAAGGACAGAACTTGAAACAGCTTTGCCACCACAGACAGCCTGAGGAAGGTCTGTCCCAGCTCCTTGAGATTATTATGGTGTGCATTCCACAAATTCACACAAATGGTAGCATCTCATTTCTGTCAACATTTAACTTCAGCCTTGCTGGCATATAAGGGCAATTTAAAATGAATCTTTTAAAAAACTGACTGCATTGTCTTAGCATTGTCACATGGACCTTCTTGGCCAAGGTCAGACAACCTGTCAGGCTGGAAGTGAGTGCCCAGGGGCAGCTGCCTTCTCAGACATTCTGATGCCCCCTCCAGCTCATCTAGCAGAAAAACCCAAATTACTTTTCCCTAGTCTGCTCAAAGCAAAGTCAGCCAATTTGCTGCAAACCATTTTCAGTCTGAACTAAAAAGCATTGCCTGCTGAGCCATGGGGCAGAAGCATTGGCAGGTAACGCTCTGCAGGCTCAGCACACTCAATGGCCACAGACATCCATGCAGCCACCTGACAAACAATCTTTTGCTTCAGAAGTGTTTTACATTACCCAAAATCGATTCTATATCATTTATAAACAATGTTTGAATTCATTAATTCTCATTAATAAAAATTAGTAATAATGGTCTTTACTATTTTTCATCTAAAACCTACCCCGAAGTGTAGCACTGATGCAAAACAACCAGACCATAACAGCTGGTATGTTCTGTCCTTTCATCTCTTCAGTGGTTTGTAGATTCATGTCAAACTGGCAAAATAAAAGCAGGAATGAAAACCTGTTTAAATGCAGATCAAAGACATGCCCATATAATTTCCTTTTACAGCTTGCTAAGGACTATAGGCCTTTGTATCACATTTTTTGTTTCCAATAGACTTGCTCCAGATTTTTGGCCTTAAAGTCATTCATTATATGAGTCTATGCATTACATAATGGTGGAGGCCCTCTCATTACCTTGTAGCCCCTTACAGATTAATACTTTATTTTTAATAAATAGGAAATGTTTATTCTCAGTGTTGTTGCAGGGCTAGGGAATATTAATCTTCATCATTCTTGAATAGGACACCAATGAAAACTGGTCAAGTTAAGTTTGCAAAAGGATGCAAGATGTCCCTTGTCATGCCTGATTTTCTTTATTTCTTAAAATATTTTTCTGATTACTGCAACATTTGACTTTCTGGGGTTGGAAATTTGACTGCATTTGCAAATACTGCAGGCATAGGGAACTTTTCACACTTTTTACACTTTCAACAACGTGTGCATGGAGATCTAGGGTAGGAATGCAAAGGAGGATGAGACTCTCTCATATCTTCTGTTCTGTTAGACAGCAATGAACTGGAACCTCTCATGCGTAACAGAAAAAGAATAACCTTACTGTAACTATTACCTGAGTGGAAGAAGAATGCAGTCTTGCTAGCCTAAAATACAGCATACCCCAGTGGAGAAATTACCTCATGAATCAAGCAACTGTAAAAGACTTTGAAGGATTTTCCCTAGACCTTTTTTTCACCCCAAAAGGCAGCTATAGGTACCATTTCTGACTGACACAGGTTTAGACAGGCTTGCTAGCCAGACCTTTTAGTATTAAGAATAATTTTGACTGGTGTGTGAGACTGTATTTGTGGTGGATGTGAATCTTAAATGCCAAAGATTTTTGAGTATTATTTCTTTTGAAAAGCTAATGTGATTAAGTATTCTCACTATTTTTAGGAGAAAAAACCAGAATGAAACAAAAATGAACAGAGGCACCAAAACATTAAATCTGAGACAGAACTAGATGCAATGGTAAAATAAACACTTATGATATATATTTCTGTTCCATGTCAGCAACAATTGCCAGTATCTACCTTCTTTACCCCTTGCATTGGCAAGTGGGGTACCTCATATTTTATTGGATTTTTTGCTTATTTACCTATCACTTCCAACTTGATCAACACAGTATACTGCGCTTGATGTTTGAATTTCAGAAACTGCACTCAGTGCTATATTTCCCTTAGTGAGGGATCTGCCATGTTTAGTTGATTGTTACCTTTCATTGGCAGTGATGCTCTGAGAGCAACATGGTTCCAGTGGTACTTCTGTGATGCCTTTGGCAGCTGCACAGACAGTGCACACTCCGCTGTGCCCCATAACCTTGCCCCAAAATACACAGCTACAACTGCTTAGCTGAAAATTTTCATGTTCAGCACAAACCTTAGCTTTGGATCTTCCCATTAGAGAAAAATGTATGCTGGTCTGTAGAAAAATCTGAGGAGTGTAGATTCTGGCCAGTTTTTTCAGCAAGTTCTGGGGTCTTACATGAATAAACTGTGTGTATGCTGCTCATTAGAGTCACACCCCAAAGTACTGAACAAATATGCCTTTCCTGTTTGTCATGGACATGGCACAAACAGGAAATCATGCCCTAAAGCTTTGTGGTGAAATATCAATATGAAATTATGCATACAGACAGTGCACAGCTAGAATTAAGATCACTGTAGTAATGTTAGTTACTGATGCTCTAGTTTCCAGGAGAATTATTTTATACAGGTCACCACAGGCTCAACTGGAAAGCAGCTCAGCCAGGATTTCTGAGAGCAAGGCAAGGTGCTAAAATGCATCTCCAAAGACATAATGAACAGCTGAAATAATGGTTGGGGGAATGCTGCATTTGCTTTGGCCACTACAGGAAAAGAACACATGCTTTCTTTTTGTTCTGTTGATCAGTGACCAAACTGTATCCAAATATTTCCTCATCTTTGAGCTCTGCATTCAATCTGAAACCTGATCTGAGCACCCCTGCAGAAAACAGCCATCAGGATTGGTGGCTGCTCAGTGTACTTTCCTCTGTGACCTCTTTGAGAGAAGATATGCATATTGCAATAGCCTTCTTTATAAATAAAATTTATTTCTTAGTACAAAGGATTCCAATTAATTTCTATTCAATGCAACTTAACAACACATTTCAAGCATACACACACTTTTGAGGACGGAGAAATACCACAAGATTTTAATTTTTACCAACAAGCAAATAAGAAAAACAAACATGCAAAATTCTCAAAAGCACATTAATCACATACTGCCAACATCTCCTACCTGCCACAATGATACCAGCTTTCTAGAACTTCCTCACTGAACCTTCAGAGGGTTTCCTGTAGTAAAACAGAGAACTAATTCTCTGCCTCCCCACAATGAAACCCTTACAACTTAAATGCTAGCTTCATACTTCAGTTGTTGAGAAATGCTCCAATGGAAAAAAGTTCCCACAATTTAAACATCTCTCCCTGCTGATCTTTGCCTCTCTCCAGCTGCACTCTGAGCACCCTAGCTGGCACAGTAACTAATATACAAGTTCGTGCCATCCCATTAAAGGAAGCAGCTGTTTCTACAGTGAGATCCACGATTCAACACACGCGAAGATTTCACACCTTTTGTGTTCCCTTCTTCGGGCTTAAAAACCTTTTTCTCTTAACCATTTCTTTTGCCTGGTAAACGCAAAGCTCCTGCAAGCTGTGACAGAGGAAATGAGTGAGCAATACAATGCTTACAGCAGCCACGATGCTGCTCAGAAACGCGCTCGGGGAGGCAGAGACAGCAGCAATTCTCTTACAGGGCAGAGCACAGGAGCCTGGCACGGGGAGCGAGGTCACACCTCTGCGGGCACAGAACAGAAACGTGAGGTAAAAGTAATCATGACACTCTTCTCAAAAAGCTGGTCACCTGAAACGAGAAGTAGGTGCCTAGGGCTGCCTGCAGAGTTAGGTAATTATTTTCTAAGAATATTTTAACAGTGACTTGTTCTCTCTGGACAATTCAAGACTTGTGTGTGCCATCTGGTTTCCAGCAGAACAGAATGATTCAAATATTTTTGGGAAGAGGGCATACAAAAAACCCCAACAAAATGCAGGAAGAAGTGGTAAGAAGGGGTATCTCAAAGACTTTGGCTGGTGCTAGGAGTACACAGGTGAGGTGTGTCTTGCATTCACAGAATCATTTTGGTTGGAAAAGACTTCTGAGATCCTGGAGTCCAACCTTTAGTGAACTTGTCAACTAGACCATGGCATTAAGTGACATGTTCAGTCGTTTCTTGAACACTTTCAGGGATGGTGACATGCCTGGGGACCTCATTGCAATGCTTGAAAATCCCTTCAGTGAGGAAATTCCTCCCAATATCCAATCTAATCGTCCTCCTGTCTTGTTAGTAGTTAACTGGGAGAATAGACCGACCTGGCTACAACTTCCTTTCAGGGAGTTAAAAAGAATGGTAAGGTCTTTCCTGAGCGGCTCCTCATGGGACCTTCGCACCCTTGCCCATGCACTTCACACCCTTCAGCAACTCCGATGCCCTCCTCTGGACACGCTCCAGCACCTCAAAGTCTGGCAGTGAGGCGTCCAGAGCTGGACACAGCACTCGAGGTGCCTCACCAATGCCAAGCACATTCCCGGTGGGAGCCGGAGCTTTCCCACCCGCTGCCTTCCCCACCCCGCCCCACGGCGCTTCCAGCCAGCACCCGCGGCTGATGCTACAGCTCTCGCCTGCCCAGATTCACTTTTCCGCACCTCTGGCTGCAGCGCACCGCACCTCAGCCGCTGCGCACCCCGGACCCGCACGGATCGAGAGGTTCCGAGGTTTGTCTGCGGGAAGGGAGAAAAGTTTAGAAATTGCCGAGGTCCCGTAAACATCGGGCGAGAAGTAAAGCCCTCGCTCGGCGCGGGTTGGCTGTGGGGCCCCCCCGGCAGCGCCCCGAGCGCTCTGAGGCGGCGCGGGCCCGCCTCCGTCGCTGTGGTGACCAGCGAAGATGGCGGAAGAGGGCGCTCCGGGCCGGCGCGGGGAGCGGGAGCGGAGCGATGAGGGGCCGGCGGAGCGCGGGCCCGGCGCGGCTTTCCACATGTTCGTGCTCATGGAGGACCTGCTGGACAAGCTGAAGCTGCTGAGCTACGAGGAGGAGGCGCTGCGGCGGCACAACATGCGGCCTCTCTCCAGGTGCTCCTGGCCCGCGCCTCCTCCCCGCGGTGGCGTGGCCGTGGGCGGGGGGCGGCGGGAGGGAATCCCACCGGGCCGGCAGAGCGGAGGAAGGCAGGGTCCGCACGGCATGGCGGATGCCTGGCTCAGGGGAAAACCAGCCAGCTGCAAAGCTTCCCGTGTGAGCTGGAAGCTTTCAAAACGCGTGGCCTCGCGAAAAGCTGACATGCGATAAGTTAATAGTCCCTTGACCTTTCCTGCCCCTGGCAGTTACTGGATATCTGCATGCCAGGGTACCTCTGCAGGAAATGGTTCTACCTAAATTCTACCTATTCCGAAAAAAATTAGATCTGCCTAAATTCTAAGTTATTTCGAATAACTCTAAATATCTTGAATTCAGAATAACTACTCATGGGGCATGTATATTTTTTGACTCTAACCCCTTACAAAAAGAGGCTTGGACCCATCGTTAGTAAGACTGGGATTTTGTATCTAGTACATATTTGTTTTGTATGTAATGCTTTTTACGTCTTTTTTTTAAATTATGGTGGGAGACAGGAAACCTGGGAAACAGGACCAATATGCTCCCAACATACACCTGCCCAAATAACTTGTAAATACACCTGTCAATGTCAGCCAGGCTGACATTCTCCACAGCAGGGTGGAGAATTAAGGGTCACAGACCATGTTGTTCATAAGCAACAGTGTGGTAAGGGAGTCCAAGTTATCCCCTTTTTGGGAAGGAGGCTCAAGTATAAGCACGGTGGCTGTAAGTTGGTTCTAGCGTGCTCTTGAACCATTGGAATGTTTGGAGCAGGGCAGCAAACCTTTGTCTACTTTAGTGGCTGTGTCGGTAAAGGGAAGCATTTCCAGAAGTTCCCAGTATCCAGTATGCATGTAATTTATACTTTGGGGAGAATAACTAACTGTGGTCTGGTTTTATGGACTGAATTCTTGTTAGGTCCACATATTTGAATTTGGTGTGATCCAAATCAGATCCAGATTTCATTGCTCTCCAAAGCAAACCAAAGCACAGTAGGTAAGGACAGGAGTAAGGATCACTTCAAAACATGCTCACGATCTGAGCTGAAGTTGCAGATGTAGGAATACCATCCTCTCTTCAGGAAAGTGTGAAAGGAACGTGATTTGGGGAGCTTGGCAGCGAAGTCTGGTGTTGACTAATAACTTACTCAAAGCTGGAAATAAGCAAGCTGGGTGTAGGAAATTTGGTCTGCTGTGGTTATGTGTGAAACAAGATACCCTGGATTTAGTTCAGGTGAGTTGCTCACTGAGAACATTGGGTAAAGCAACTACTGTGTAGCCTGTGCTTACCTATAATGTTGTAAGAGCACCAGAAGCTCACAACGCGTACCATTTGTCCCCTTTTGACACAGGCACTACTTTGCTCTGCCCACCAATCCCGGCGAGCAGTTCTTCATGTTCTGCACGCTGGCGGCGTGGCTGATCAGCAAGGCGGGACATCCCTTCGAGCAGCCGCGGGAGTACGATGACCCCAACGCCGTGATTTCAAACGTGCTCTCAGAGCTGCGCTCCTTCGTGAGTGTCACACGGGCTCCCTTCCCAAACACCTGCATTCCCTTCAGAAGTAACAGCAGCCGTGCACTGCTCTCTCTCCTGCCGGGTCTGGTCCCAAGGACTGGACAGACTTTTCCTAGCTGTAGGTTTGTACTATGTTACTTAGTTAATTGGAAGTTTACATATGCTGTACCTACTTGCTAGGTTTTTTTAGCACTACAAAAATGGTCTTATTAATGATTTCATTTAGTTTTGTTCTACAGTCTCTAAAATGGATTAAACCAGGCTTACCTTTTGTAGTGCCACATCTGTTACTCATTTATAGTAGCATAATTTTCAGAGATTTTATCTGGAAGGTTTACACAGTTTGTGATCCTGCTCCTGCCAAAGTCAGTGACTTAATTTGTAGTGTAGGAAGTGGTTTAGAGTAGTGTTCATGTGGGGGGGAGTTTGTTTTGATTTGGTTGGGGGTTTTTTTGTTTGTTTTGTTTCGTTTTGTTTTTGTTAAGAAGTAAAAGGTTATAGGAGTACAGTACTACTACTGTGCTAGGAAAGTACTGGGATTTTTTTTTAATTAAAAAAAAAAATAAGAAAAGGAAAAAAGCCACCCCAAAGGTTCGAGACTATATCAATTATCAAGAAGTATGATATATGGAAGATTATATTCTGGTACAGCTGTGAATCTGTTGAGGACACTGTTCTCTAAAGGAGTTAAACTATAACAAACTACTATGTTTATTCTGCATGACAGCAATAAATTAAAATATAAATAAAATTTGGAGCAAACAGGGCACTGTTGAAAAGTTGGTAGTTAAGTCTCAATACTTGAGTTCCTCTGCAGCTATTCTTACCTTGCCTTGTCACTTGCTTTGTTACTTGCTTGACCATCCAGAGCCCTTGTGGCTTCTGCTTCTTCTGCTCCCTAGGAGTATCCTCTTACTACGTGTTTAAAGATTTCCACACTGCATCTGGTCTTTGGCTTCATTTGCTTTTCCTTCTGTTGCTTCACTGGAGCTGCATAGGAGAAGAATGTAAATTGTCATTATTAAAATCTTCATACAAGGGACACTTTGGTTTTAGTGTACAAAAGCTGGTCTCCCTATGAGGAAATTTATGTTGTTAGACCATTGGTAAACAGCCTGTCTGTATTTTAGGGAAGGCCTGTGGATTTTCCTCCCTCAAAATTAAAGACAGGCTGCGGAGAGCAAGTGTGCTATGTTCTTGATTGTTTAGCCGAAGAAGCCTTGAAACACACTGGATTTAGCTGGAAAAGGTACAGTACACTTCTAAGCATCCTCCCTTATGCCTTGTTTTCCAGCAAACAGTTGCAAGTTGTAGTGGTAAAATAAAACATAGGAATGACTAAAAGCATTTTACTTGACGTTTCATGAGGTGGAAAATTCAACTAGGCTTGAATCAGGCGACCAATTAATTCCTAATGCAATTTCACACAACTGGCCTGTTACCAGCAAGGCTCAGTTTGGACATTATAGATTTAGCTAATTAAGATTTAACTGGTGACTTTTTTTTTGTTATTTCCCTATGCATAACTCCTTGTTAATCTGATAATTGAGTTGAAACATTTAGTCCTTTTAGGGTCTATCAATCAATAATAAATTCTTGGAATTTATATGCTCAGTATGATCATGTTACAAGTAGACTAGAGTAATTTTATTTAATCTGAAGGAAATCATAGGACAAATTAGATGACAGATAATCTCAAGTATATGGAAATGTCTTTAAAAGTGTTCTTTATTTAATTCTTTTCCTCTGATGGGTTTTGAAATGGATATAGCAAAGTAATTTCTGCCTTGGAAATATTTTACTGTTACTTCTCTTAGTAGACTAAAGACTCTAAGCTGAAAATAAGCCTGATGACCTGCACTTCAATTTTAAGAGCTTAGACCAATAGAGAAAAAGCCCCAAATTTTCTTCCTAGATGACTTTGTGTGAATGTACTGTGCTGCCATTACTTTTAAGACAGTCCAAGATGAGCAGGGCATTCAAAGCTGAGTGTGTATTTATTTAAGTTATCAAACACTAATCACTGTCTAGGTATGTTCCACGTCAGCCATTTTTCTCATGAAATATTTTGTTTGCAGTTTATTGTGTTTAAAAGCTCTGCTGTTCTGTGAATTAATTTCAGGCCAGCATATCCAACAGAAGAGCCAGAAGAAGAAGAAATAACAGAAGATGATGCAGAATTAACACTTAGTAAATTGGAAGAGGATGTTGCAGTAGGTTTATTTGATTGGTTTTGATTATATTAGTATTGGTCAACTATGAGGAAATTTTTATTCACTGTTCATTTTTTTTTGGCTTTGTTTAAAGAGTCTTTTCAATTAGCTGTTCAAGTTTTTTCCTGCAGCTCCGTTCCTGCATTGTCAGATTATCTGTAGAGTTTTTTGTTGCTTTTCAGGTAAGATTAACTCTTCAAGACAGAGCTTATGTTCTTACATGCAGTGAAATCTAACTGTGCATTAAAAACACAAAGATTCAGAATTGTTTCCTTTCTACTGATAAATCTACTCTTGGTGTTAAGCTAAATGGTTAAATAGGAAAACAGTCAGCTATCTGCTCTTTTCTGTATCTTGTTAAGGTCTAAGCTGCTTAAATTGAGAAGTGGGGATGAAACAGTTAACTAAAGCACAGTTGAAATCCTTCAAAGAACCTCTGGGTTTCCTCTCAGGTATTGTCCTAGGCCATGATTTTCACAACTAATATGTTCTCTTGGCTCTTTGGAGTGTATGTGTGTTAATAACACTACCGAGGTATTATTCCTTTATGAGGTGTGACATTACCAGGCAGTTTATGCCAAAAGGATACTCACTTTTTAGAGCCTCTCGTCATTCTACAGGGATTAATAACATGCCAATGTAAACTTTTTTTTGCCCAGTCTGTTGTTGCTGGCAGTATATTGATTTTAGCTGTATCCATAATTGAATTTAGCAGTATTTCCAGCAATTAAGTGCTAATGATGAGGTTCACTGGTTGTTCTTTGGTTTTCATTCTTCTGAATAAAAATTATGACACTGACAGAGACAGGGCTAGTTCTGTAAATCTTGGGCAATGGGATAGCCTGTCTTAGGTGGCCAGCAGTAGGCAATGAGGCTGGGTGTGCAAGGAAATCTGCAGTTTGGTTTCTCAGTTCTGATAACCAGTCTTGTTCTAGTGGTATGTGCTTTTAAATGCTGCACAAATATGTATTGTCCATTTAGCAAATCTAGTCTTAATTTCTTGTAAGTATTTAGAGGATTCGGGGTCAAACATGCCAGAAGAAAATAGTGGTCCCTGTTAGTTAAAAACTGGGTAAAGTAGAGGAAAGGGGAATAAACTCCAAGGTTTCCACTGAGTCTTGAAGGATTTTACCCTAAGACCTGTGTTATTGCAGCTTTTGTGATTTGTATAGAAAGGAGGTGGATGATAAAATTTCACTTTGGTAGAAAAGACAGTCAAGAGAGGGAAAGGGTGTATAAAGGTAAAGTGTATAGGTGAAAAAATGGCAGATGAAATACAGTATAGATAAATTAGGGTTAATGCACAGAAAAAGCTTCTGTACTTACAGGTGATGGGCTCTGAGCTGATCATAGTCATGGAAGAAGGGCATTTTGAGACTGTAACAGATTTATAGAGTATGTGTGCAGCATGTGGTCTCATGGGCAAGAAAAAAATCAATTGCCTCAATTTCAGTTGTTATTCTGCACACTGAAGATGTGGCATCATTCTGTAACTCCAAATATGTAGTGCGAACAACATCTTGAAAATTGTGTTGCGGTCTGGTTGTGGTTTTTGTTTTGATGGGGTTTTATTTTTAAGGTAGAGCTTTAAGAAAAACATTAAAAAATACAATTATCATACAACTATTGATAATTGTTGCCAGAGGCCTTAGCTTTAGGGTTTGGGGTGGGTGGGTTGGTTGGTTGGTTTATTTTTGTAATACTGTGGTGCTCTGAAGGAAATATGGGGTAGCGTTGATCTTTCAGCTTCTCCCAGGTATTACGTCTCTCCATAAAGTCCATATCATAAATTCTCCATGAGTTGTTTTGTTCAGAAATACAGAACTTGATACTTCTTGGTTTGTGCTCCTGCAAAATAAAATTATGGAGAAAGATTGTGCAATACTTACTGAAGTCTTACTTTGAAACTTCTCTTAAGGAAGAAGAGTCAGACAATGAAGAAAATTATATTGACCTGAATGTTTTAAAGGCACAAACATCCAGATCAGTAAGTTGTAACTTGTCAGTCCTCTCTTGAGAGATTTTTACATCTGTAGCAGCAATTTGTCTGTTGGATTTAAGTCTTAAAAATCCTTGTATAGCTTTTTCTTGAAAAAGCACCCCATCTGAAATGAAACAGATATTACGTATTAATATTATTTTTAAAGAACAATGTGCAGCCAGTTTCTAAACTGATATCACTGAAGGGCTGCTGGGAACATCTGCAAGACATGTTTTGCAGAGGCTTCTAGAGAAACATGGTATTAGTTTCATGAATATATTTTAATCCCACATACATACAGCATTCCTGAAATGTGTTATAATTTCTTAATGCATACATTTAATTGTCTTCAATTTTAAGTATGATGAGAAGATATACTTATTTTCATTCCAAATCTTTATTACTTCAAAGAAAGCCATTAAAGAACTCTGTTTCGTGAGTAGATCATTCTGGATCATTCTGGATATAAATATTTTTCTAATATTAACACTGCAAGCCATTATAGTGATTTCTAACAGTTCTGCTGTGCATAACAATGATATTTCATGATATTTCATACTTCAATAATGCATGAACTTTGTGATTTTTACACAGAACATGAATGACACTGCAAAGCAAGAAGAGATTTTACAATCCACAACAGATGCAGCAGAGTGGAACTTGGAAGTAGAACGTGTGCTTCCACAGCTGAAAGTCACAGTCAGGACCGACAATAAGGTATGGAAGAATGGATTTGCCTGTGTACACGTGGTGATTAAAATGTCATTTCTGTCTATGCTTTTTACTTTCTGTTTGCAGTTGTTGTCTTTTGTCATGAAAAGACCTGTGAGTAATGGGCTCTCCAGGGCTACCTTGTGTGCATCTTTGTCAGTTACTTTGACCTTAGAAGCAATAATTTTCAGTAAGGTGTTGATTTTCAATATTTTCTTTTCTGCTGCTTATAAAGCACCTTATTTCTATGTATTTATTCAGTGGGGATTTTTTTTCAGTCCTCTGACATTTCCAATGTATTCACACTTCTAAAAAATTATATCTTCAGTTTAACAACTATTAAAACATCATCTTGGAAGACAACTGATGATCTTACCTTTCAACTCTTCTATTTTTCAACCATATGAGAGGCTGATTGTATGGAATTCCTCTTGGTGAACTTTACATGACAGTCAAGTGTGTCTGTACCCTGGTAGAGTCACCCTGAACTCTCCTTATGTTTAGTGAAAAGAAGCGAGCACTTTTTCAACTGCTTTTGCGCACCATATCCTGGTAACTGCCTCAGGGTGAAATTCATCCTGTCTGAGAACGGTGTATTTCTCTCCATAGTCATTTCAAGGAGTCTAGGATGAGCAGCTTAGAAGTAGGCATCCATCTTTGGCAAGTCCAAACCCAGGACCTGCTCCTGGCATTGCCATCAGCATTCTTTCTAGGAGCTTGTGTAGCACACACAGATCAGTGCAGTATTGAAACTGTTCATTTGCAGTGACCCAGGTAGTCGGGGTGTTGGAGCAATGAGCAGCGCTCATCTAGCAATACAATACATATACATAAATACAATGAAAGATAATTATCTTGCCAAAAATAGGGGAAGCCTTCAACGATCTGCTGAGCTGCTTGCCTGTCTTACACCATACTGCATTTTTCTGTGTGAAGAATTGCCTGGCTCGAACCACTCTGCTGTGATCCTCAGCAAGCCCATCTGTTGCAGAGAACATGATGCTTGAGTCTCACAGTGAGGAATTAAAACTTAATAAGGGCATACATGAAAAATTAAAGCCACTGTAGGATCTGAGGTTTACTAGCTTCCAGCTTAATGCACCATCTCTTGGCCTTAAGGAATATGTCAAAATGAACAGAGGATTGTTATTCTAGCTTCTTTCAGGAATAATTGGAGAGAAGTGTTTGGTCTGTTTCCATTCTGCCAGAAAACATCATATTCTGTTTCCTAAACTGTGCATGTAAATATAGTACTAGGAGAGTATTAATGGTTTAATCAATGGCACTAGAAATTAGAACTTACTATAAAGTCCTGGACAAAGAACTGTGAGTGGGTTGGGTGCATGTTTGTTTTTATTTAAACTCCAAAGTTTGGCAAATTGTGAGCAATTGTCACCAGACCAACCGGAGATCGAGTCTCCTGCAAACACACAACGTACGCACATTTTCTCTCGTGGCTCTTTACCTGGTGTGTAGTGCCAATTCACAGCACTTTTTCTCAGTCCCCACCTGAGTCCATGTATGTTTCCTATGATCTTGAAGCTGGAAATAATTTTTGCCTTTCTAATTGTATCCCATTATCAAACCCAAGTTTTGGTACTTCTGCCTCTTCCATTTCTTCCAATCTTCTCCTGGTAACAGTAAGGACTAAAATAGAAAGGAGAGAACAGATAGTCCAGAATGGTAGGTGTTGGGCATTAAAAGCACCCATTTTGTCTAAGAATAAGCTGAACTAGTGCAGCTACAATCAATTTTTTTTAGTATTTGTGCCCAGAGTGGTTTCTAGCAGAAACAGTTCCATGAGGATCAGACTCTAAAAAGCATAGCTGCTATGGTATCAGTGAGGATGTCAGTGTTTGTTTATGGATCTGAGTGTCACATGTGACATTTAGGAGATTTATAAATTGTGTCACATCGAGCCAGTGCCCCTGGCTATGAACGTGGCAGTGGCAGGATGATGCATGGCAATAGTAAAAGAGAACTGACCCTGCTTTGCATACCCACCGTTGTTTAGTAACCAGAGAAGGATAAAAGTTGTACTTACCTGTATTCTAATTTGTGATGTCTTTTAGGATTGGAGGATTCATGTAGATCAAATGCATCAGCATAAGGATGGAATTGATTCTTCTTTGAAAGAAACTAGGGTATGTCTTGTATGTACAGAATATTTCACTAATCCATCAGATTTCTATTTTCTCTTTTTGTTTATATGCTTCAAGAACTAAATTGAGCTTTTTTTTCTTCATTTTATTTATGCTAGTGCTGTAAAATTAAAAAGGGAAAGAGATGACAATGATCATTAAGGACAGTGCTGGTGGCAAAATACCTTGTGGGAAAGAGTTGTATGTGTGAGGATTAACAGGGCTCTCAGGGTCCAATAATAAATGCAGTACCATAAGTACATCCTGGCTACAGAGGACAAAATAGAATAATACAATCTGAAGGTGCTGTTAAAAACACCCAAATACTTTCAAATACTGCTGCTAGAGTAACTTACTGATACTGACATTTGTAATTAATTGAGGTGGGGAGAGCAAAGAAGCAGTAAAGACTGAAATAAGTGTTTTGGAGGTGGGCAAACCAGAACACATTGGGAATAATTTTTGTTGGCTAAACACAGTATTTCTGTACTGTTTTTCTCTCTCTCTGTAGGCTTCAGTAGCCTTTCTTAACTACAGCACCATTTCAATACTCTTTGCATACTGTCTGTATACTGTTAACCCACAGAATGTGATTTTCTAGGGTTACCTTGACAAACTCCATAATGAAATCAGCAGAACACTGGAAAAGATCAATAGCAGGGAAAAGTACATCAACAATCAGTTGGAGCACTTGGTTCAAGAATACCGTTCAGCACAAGCCTTGCTGAGTGAGGTATTGCTGATCTTTTGTTGTTGCCTTCTCCACTATTAACTTGCTGTTAAGGGAGGGTAGAGGCAAAGATGACATGGAGTGAGCTATCCATGAATTCTTCTGCTGGATATAAAGCAGGGGAAATGTTGATTGGCTGTCAAATTATATTCTTCCTAAGCTAAACTAGCAATTTTTATTCAACTGTTCTGCAGGGGAAAATAGATGGTTTTGCCTGAGTATTATGTATAGCTGTTGCCAGTCTTGAGCAGCTAGTAAATTGCTAGTTCTGCTTTCCCTATGAAGTTCACACATCTGTCAGGAGTGGAAAAACTACAGTCTCAGTCCAATATTCACCCCTTAGATTGAGTACTGGTGTTAATGTGCACAAAGCACTCTGATTACTTGTTTGCTTCATTTAGTTTTTGTGTCAGTAGAGAGAGTGCTGTCTGAGAAGCTTTTTGATCCCCTATTTAGGAGGTGTTACAGTCTGCCTTTTGCAAGCCCTCCTGGTTGTGGCCATGCTGACAACAATGCTAACAGAATTTGACCTCTGCACTTTCTGTTTGCTTTGTTGTTAAGGTATCTTCGAGATAATAATTTACTGATGATGAAGTATTATTCTGGATTTCAGTATTCAATCCTTTCTGCATTATGGCAGATTTTCTTCCTGTTTATTTCCTCATGTAAATGATTAGAAAGCATAGCTCTTACCAAGTGTGTATTTGGACTATTTCCTGCTTTACATTTTTGAATGATAGTAATTGCAAGGGCTGATGTTTCAAGCCCGTCCTCATTTGTAAACCTCACTGGGGCTTTGTGGGAGAGTTTCTGGAATTGAAACATACGAGAGCAAATCTTGAAGAGTTCTCTGAGCTATCTGCATACATCTCTTCAACTCTGTCATTACAACAAAGACATTTTTCTTTCCAGGCTAAAGAGAAGTACCAGGAGGGAAGTGGAGGAGTAACTGAAAGGATTAGAGTGCTTTCTGAGGTAAAACACATTTTAAAACAGTCTTCAGAGAGCTGGCATTTAGTGGTTACAGTTTAATGAAACCAGTTCTTTCTGATTTGTTCTCATGTTAAAGACTGTTCTTTGTTTGGGGGAGGTGATCTAGTCCAGTTCCTAAGTTTTAAATCCAGACTGCCATTGATTTTTAAACTCATGAATTGTGAGCTCAGTTTGTACATGAAGCTAAATGTTCTATATTTTGTAACTTGTGTCATAGAATTATGGGGGATTAATAAATCATGCCCATAAATTATTTGGAAGAAGAAAAGCTTAACTCTTATTTTAGTTAAAATTAACAATTTGAATTTTTTTTATCTTCCAGGCACTTAAAAGTAATATTTGACTAAATAGTAATTTTTTCCATACATCAAATTATCTTACTGCCTAAATCTGGTTTCCTGGTTTGGATTTTCTTTTTCCTTTATATTGGTGCTCTGACAAATTTAAATAAACATCTCCTGTCTCCTAACTCACTCCCTATTTTGAGTGTTCCATGGCATTTCATTTAGAATTACAGTCTGACTTCCAAATACTTCAACTCTTTATCCAATTCAGAAATTCTCTTAATGGCTCTGAGTTTTAGAAACCTTTATTTATTAGACAGTAAAGTCTCAGGAATAGTTGCATAAAATAGGTCACACAATAAAAATGTGTTATGTATTGTACAACAAGTTTGAGATGTTTCAGAACAGAATAGAATAATTGAGTTGGAAGGGACCTACAGTGATCACCAGGTGCAGCTGCAGTAGGTAATACAGCAGTTTAATGTGAGTTTTCTAGGAAAGATTTCTGAGTATATAAATTCTGCAGAGCTAGAGCTACTTTCTTTTTCATTCTCAAGGAAGTAAGTTTGAAAAACTATTTTGTGATGACTTGAGATCTACAGTGTGTGCTTTGGGAGCTGATTGACTGATAAGTAATGGTGAATATGTTCCTAGCTGGCATCCTTCAAACCACGTAGGTGCAGTGGTGTGTGTCTGAGGTAAAGCAGACACATTGGATGTTGGTACTGATCTGTTCTCAGGCATGCAATCAGACATCAGCACACCTGGAATACCATTACCACTGCAGGTATGCAGGAACAATGCAGCAATGATTCCTTTTTTTTTGCTGCAAAGGCTTATTGAAGCCTTCATGAAGGACTATTTTCACATTATAGACAAGAATACTGAAATGTTATCTTGGCTGTACTTTAGAATCATATATTTGCTTTTTTTTTCATTGTTTACAAAGGGAAACTGTTTGCTAGACAGTGCTGAAATGCACTTGTGTTCTTCGTACATGGATTTTACATATTGGACCTGTGCCAGTGCAGCAGGCCAGACTGCTGCACCTTCTTTTGCTGCAGTGCTGTTTCTTAGGTTTCCAGTGTGACATGCTGAAGTCCTGATGCTTCCAGGAGGGCAGTGGGCAGAATCTTGATCTGTAGGGATATTGGTTCCTTTGTTCTTCCATCCAGTGTCACACTGAAACACTTATATTGTTGTTTTTATTTAGGATGCACTGATTTTCAGTAACACCATGATGTTTGGTCAAATTGTTACCCTTTTTCTATAATTTTTTACAACATTAATTTAGTTAAATTAAAAATTTCTGAATGTTTGAAAAACTGTTCCTCTTTATATAACAAGTAAGATGGATTAGTTAATTTTTTTAAAAAAGCAGTTATTCAGCAGAGACTCTTTTTAACTTGATATTCATCTGGTTTAATTAAGAAAAAAATCTATTTTAAGGTTACAGAAGCATTGGAGAAGGTAAAGCAGGAAACAGAAGAGAAAGGAAGCAGTATGACTGATGGTGGTAAGTACATTTATGCTTCAGACAACACACCCTTTTTCTTGGTGACAGTTTCATGATATGTACTTCATTAAAATAAGAATAAGAGCAATTACAAGAAGAAAAAATATTCAGCAGCATCATTGGTGGGAAGGAAACAAAACTTAGGGCACAAAACATTTTAATAGCTTCTTTCAGGTAAGATTTTCACACCCTGATGAAGGTGTCTTCAGTTCTCTACCAGACCTCAAGTCAGATATAGGGATAAGGCTTTCAGCTGAGCAAAACACATCATTGAAAGACCTGTCTTAATGTTGGTGCACATTTTTATGAAGCTCTTAGATGTCAAGAAGACAGCAAAATTGTCACTGCCTATTTCTGTCTTTAAAATGTTTTGCATATTAAAAATGATGTATCAGTACAATCATGTCTTCAGAGTAGAACACCCTTTTGTTCATTCAACTATTCAATTTTAAGGAGCGAATTACAGTAAACAATGCTTTTGTGTTAGGTGGCTGACAGAATTGTACTGTTTATCTTTTTTTGGACAGCTCCTCTAGTGAAGATTAAACAGGCCTTAACAAAATTGAGGCAAGAAACCATTCAGATGGACATACAGATTGGTGTGATGGAACACACATTGCTCCAGTCAAAGCTGAAAGAGAAATCCAATATGACTAGAGATATGCATGCAACAGTGATTTCAGAAGCTACAGTAGGTGCCTATTAAAATTGGTTGGACCTAACTTGGTTTGCCCAAAATGCAGTTTTCTACCATTTGCTTGTTTGTGAGTTCATAAGTTTTGTTTTTGTTGGGGGAGGAGGATGTTCTTTTTTCCTGTTACTTTTGAATAAGATGCTTGTTAAAACGTGCACTTTTTTAACATGCACACTTCAGACTCCAGAGGGAGCCATGTTTAGTTTTGTGCTGTAAAAATTTACTGCATATCTCTTCCAAATACACGAATAAATTCTTGTTAGCAAAGACGTCTCTGTTTCTTTGGAGAATGTTACGTAGTGTGACAGTCTATAGAATGATGCTGACAGCCTGTAATCTTGATACTCTGCAGTGCTGAAAGGAAATTGCTTGCAAAGCACTTGAAAGGAAGGTCAAATATCTGTCATTGACACTTACATATATTTAGGTAAAGTAATTGATGATACTGAAATAATACAGCATTACCCTTTCTAACAGGCTGGGCTAAAACTGAGATCAGCTGTAAAACTCCTTTAATAGCAGCAACAATATCAAAATCTATATAAGACCAAAGAAGATGAAAAGTATTGTTTGGAAATTACTCTTGGCTTTCTAATTTCTTTCCATGTGCCATCACTGTTTCAGTATCACTTTATATTAGCATTGGGTCGAATGCTGCTTTCATTTATAGTATTTAGAAGAGCTCTGTGGACATAATTTGGATTATTCTTGTTTTCTGTTCTTGTGTCAGAACACCCACTTTTGATTTCTGTGAAGGAAAAATGTTGCCAAATCTAGTTGAGTAATGCAGAATGAGAAGAAAAATGTAGGAGGAATGTAGGGTTGGGAATGTAATGGCAACAGGGAGCTTGCTTTCTCTTAGTAAATGTGTAGGTAGGGAGTGATTGTAGATGTTAGTGGTAATGAAGGAGTATGGAGCAAAGAAATAACCTTATTAAAGTACTAGTACATCCTTATGGTTCTGGTTGTTCATGAGCCATGAACGATATCAGTACAATTCCAGTGGCATTAAAATCCTTGCCTAACTTCTGGAGGCTCTTCCATTCATCTGACAAGTCATTTCTCTCACTTAAAGGTGAGCAGTATTTTGCAGAATCAGCGGATCAGTTCTGTGTCTGAAAGTCAAGATACTTGACACAGTCAGTACTGTGAGCCAGTGTAAGTTTGTTGTGCTTCACTATTTCATTTGCCAATAAGAAAAAGTCCTAAACCTATTGGATTTTAATAAGTGAAAATCTATCTGTAAATGTCAACTATTACAATTTACCTGTGCAAGCCACTGCTGAAAATCTCTATGAATCACACTGGAAATTGGTTTTCAGCTCCTTTTGCTGCCTACCTATATCCTCCCACATTCAGCTGAAATTAGAAAAGTTATTATTCATGTTCCCTTTGTTAGGTGCTGTTGCTACTGCATATTTACTTTAACAGTGGCTTTGCTTCAGCTTAAGCTATAGCAACTCCCTTTTGCATTGCCTGCAAAGTAGCTCACTGATGCTTTTGGATTGCAATATTGTGTTGTATAAATGCTGTTTATGTAAATACTTTCCTCAAAAAAACTCCTCCTTCATGCTAATATAACAAACATCATTAATCAAAAACCTTTCCTTATGAACTGAGCCTCTTATTCTGTTAGAAGTGAATCTGTTAAGACAAGCATGGCCAAAAAGCCTCTAATGTGACAAAAATCTCTGGAAGAAAAGCCTCCTTTGTGCCAAAGTATTTCTAAAACAGTGTGCTAATTTTCTGGAATTGATCTGTGTTATTTTTTGCCATACTGTCTGGAGCTGCCTTTATTTAAGTAGAACATTTCTGTTGTTATCTCAGGAATGATACATGGCCTTTAATTGTCATGTGGCAAAGAGTGGCATTTTCCCCTTGAAGACAGTAAAAGCACTTGACCCTGCTTTGAAAGCAGCCTGACTGCTCCAGCAAGTGGCCACACCATCTTCCTTAAAAGTAGAGGAGAGCAGTGAGGCCTGTCACAGCAGCCTGAAAGGCCCTTCTAGAGAAGCAAAGATCCATGTAATTATTCCACTGCTGAATCAGTGCAGGAAGCAGAAGCCACATTAAAATTAAATCACTTGGTTCACATTACTTCCTGCACTGCTCATTATCTAATGCAGTGTCAGAACGGAAGACCAACAAAACAAAGATGTCCCTAAGTTAGTAGGGTGCATGTAAAGCTGTTCTATAAAAGTCTGTCTTCTGGAGAGGATTTAGGAAAGAAGGACTATTTGCAGGAGTTAACTTTTGTATACAGCTGTCCTTTTCCAAGGTCTCTTAATGTTTTCAGTTCTCTGGAACATCAGCATTGAGGCAAAGTGTCACTGTCAGATTTTACCTAGAAACCAAGCAGAAGCTGTCTGTAGACCTAGAAATTGTGCAGAGAGAGAAAGAAGGAGCGTTGTTTGCTCACTTTGGTTAGAGAAGCCATGGGTTTTGTCCTTGCCATGAGGACTGCAATATTTGTATATGGTCCCTGTATGAGCTGACACTTAGCTCTTGGAAACATGCTGAGGAGGGCTCATCAGTAGCCACCTCACTCTCTTGCATGTACTCCTCAAAGTTCCAGGAAAGGAACACTTTCACCCTATTACTTCTTATACCTCTGAACCTCATAACATGACCCAATGTCTTATTTCCCTGTCTTTTGTCTAGGCTAGGATGTAAGTGCCATTCTGAGAACTGGAAATAGCCTTTGTGCTAGCTACTCTGTCAGAGGTGCTGTTTATAAGCCATTTAGGATATCTGAGAGTGATTACATGCATTATTTTTTTACTTTAATAAATGTAATGTCACTCCCCATTCTCTCCTAATGTCAGCAGATAGCAGGAATTGCTGTGCTGATAAAAAGTGCAAAGGGCTAGTTTTTTATCTTTTAATCCATTTCTCTCACAGAGAACCTTCTATAGAGTTGGTGACGTAACACTGAAATTGCAAGAGTTTAAAAGTGGCTTTCAATCATATGCCAAGAATTCATTGTTTCAGCACTGTTAATCATTTGAACTTGCAATGCTGAGTGCTGTGCAGGAAGCTGAATGAGTTCACATGAGTTTAAGAAACCACTGTTACAAACAACTCCCAGCTCTGGTAAAAATATTCTCACTCCTGTCTGCTGATGGCGTTAAAGGCCTTCCCCTCTTCAGGGATATTTTTTTCTTGAAAGGGCAAAGCTTTATGTCCACCTACTAGTAAACTTTGCCACTTTTTTTTAGAGTACAGCTCTACTGTGCACTACAACATACAAAAAAATCACTGTATTGCTAATTGTAAGTTACAGTAAGAGCAAGTCATCTGTGCGTGACCTATAAAAAAAACTAAGCATAAATGAGGAGCCTGCGTGTGAACATTTCCAGCTTCTGTGCTCTTTGAATTTTGCATCCAAATTTTGCATCCTGGGCTTCCCTCCAAGTTTGACAAATGTTAATTAGAAAAAGAAGGAGTTGGTTGATGCTGTGCTGCCACGCTGGCCGCATGCCCACGTGGGGCTGTCAATGCTGCAGTGTCCCCCCACAAGGCAGCTGCACGTGCATGCGCACAGGGCTGCGCACATGCCAGCCTCTCCCGGGGCTGGAACAGCAGCAGAACAACATGTCTGTGAAAACCCTGGCCTACTTCCTGCAGCTTCGCTGCTTTCCGTTTGCTTCTGGATGGATTCATGTTTTAGGAAATGGTTGGGTGATACCTGGCAGAGGCGTGAATAAAGCTCAGGAAAAGTTAATCAGTACCTGTGAGGTTAAAGTAAACAGAGGATATGAGTACTGGTTTTTCTGCCTGAATACTGCTCACAGGTAGGGACTTTCCACAGAAGGCTTGGAGATAGTAAATGGTATTTTCATCTGCCATTTCCTCCTTTCAACATATTTTTTCATTCAGCAAATGCCATTACCATGGCTTTCTCATGTATTAGCTAATACTTATATTGCTCCGGGGCTTGGTGTTGCTGGAAATGTCTGTCTTTCAGCCTCCTAGTAACAGCCCTACCATTTCACAATTATTCCCACGCAACACTGGAATGAGCAGGGTTGAGAGCTTTTTCTTGAGAATAAGTAACAATTTGAATAAACGCTAGTCTTTCACTTACTGCCTAGTTTTACTCTGTTCTTTTTACTCCTGGTCCTAGTAGTTACGATTGGCTGTATTTCAGTACTCCATCCCAGAAGCAGCTGAGATGCTTACATGCATCCTGTTGTAAAAATCAACAAATGTGAATATTTTAAGGTCAGAAGGTCTTGATAATGCACCAATTGCAATTGTTCATTCAAAAGTATTTCCCTGTTGCTGTGGTTTTCAAAGGACATTACTTCAAATGACATCTTAGTGTTATTCAATAGTAACACAAAGAATTAAATTGTGGAGTGTAGGCATCCCTTGGACAAAAAGTTCCCCATTCCTCCTCTAGTTTTAGGGCAGAAGTTTCTTCTTGTATCTTGGTAGGGGGGCTTTTGTAAGGTTTTAGAGCGTTCTCCCTATCCTTCTTCAGCATGGCTTGTCCATGAGCATTTTCAAAATAGATCCTTTCAAGGAATCCATTTGGGAAAGAATGCAAGCCAGTAGTCAGACCAAAAGGGACATGCTGTTTGTGAAATTTTCCTAGAAACTAGTGCCAAAAAAATCATGCAGAAGGTTTTGAAGGGTTTGACAGCATCTGTTGAACATTGTTTCCTGTGTTATGGGAGGTGCACAAGTTCCTGGTATGATGGCAGGAAAAAATTCTGCCGAGTTTGTCAAATCCTGTCTAACAACAGTAAAAACAATGAAAACCATGATCTTTAAAGTGTCACTCATTAATTTTGTACTAATTTGTCCTGCAGCCATTTCATTACAGTCTTCTGTAGAGTGCCTGTAAACTCAAGTAAAACATTCTTGAAGAGTTTCATCATCTTCAGCTATATAATATTGACAACAAAAATAAAAAATACTGTTCTGAGAAGACTTTTCAGAGTATACTCTAGGTGTGCCAAGGTGTGGCAGATTTGGAGAGGTTTTTTTCTCTAAGTAGTCCAGTATGTTGACTTTTGTTTGAATAAGGACATACCTGTTAGTATGTTTGGGTTTGTGAGAACTCTTATCGAAAAAAAGGATAACTTGGTAGTAACTTTGCAGGTAACTGTGTAAGATAAGATAAACAACTGAAAGCCAGTTCAGTTTTCTCTCAGTTGTGAACAGAACTGATATACAGGTAACAAATGCGTATGGATAGAATGAAAGAACTTCTTTTAAAAAGCTCTTTCATACTATCTTGGCTTAAATGTACAAAACATGCCTTTGCTTAGTTATATTCCATTTGTTGCTTCTAGTTCATCTTCATCTCTCTGAAGTGCACAGGGTACTCCTCTGTGATGATGTTTCCCTCCAAATAATTGGAAGTTTTACAACATGACCTGAATTTAACGGATGTGGTCAGTCCATCTGCGCACCTGCTAAGCTGGGTGGAACTGACTTAGTGTGTCTCTGTAGAGTGCCACCTGTGAGCAGCCACTGCTGACACCGATCCAGTGTGGGTGTCAGGAGATGAGAAGCAGGAAGCTACTCCCACTTCCTGTCAGAGAAATCGCAGCCTCTACGGTGTTTGTCTCCTCTAGGAGACTCTAGAAGGCTGGACAGACTGAATATGCTAGTACAGCTACATACAGAGGGAAGGTGAACACCGTGGTACTTGTCACCCTTCTGCTAAAAGCAGCTGATCAAAACTCAGTGTCCCATGGATTGCTCTAGTCAGAGGGAGGAGGAAGTTGTGAAGAAGCCAAATGATAACTTTTGTGCCTAGAATGAACAAACAACAACAACAGAAAATGAAACACAGAACCTGCTCACAAATTCAAGTATTCTTCTTGAATTGATCTCTTGACTAGTTTTTGGGGTTGGGCTAAACATTCTGAGTAAACTCGGGCTTTCCTACCTCACCTGTGTTTTTTCAGATCTTCACCACCTCTCTCTTTTCTATGTGCAATAACATTTAAGCCTGAGGCCTCAGAATTTGTGCTGGATCATTTATCTCTGTCTGGTGGACAGACATTTTTATGTTGCACCTTTCAAAACCACCTGCTTCTGGAAAAAATCTTCCTTTTTATCTTCACTACAAAGAGTTGTATTGCTACCCAGAGTTTCAAAGCAGTTTAACTTGACCTCTACCAGCATAAGGTTTAGCTAGGAGAAGCAAAGCTTTCATTTGTGAAAAACAGCTGTTTTGTTCAGTGGCGGAAGAAAAGAAGAAATGGAGCAAGATATGGCTAGACAGTGTATCTTCTAGAAAGCTTTAATATTCCCTTCAAGACCCAGATTTTTATCCTGTGCCAACATATTGTGTTTCGAAACACCCAAATTTGCCATTCCTCATCTTAGCAGAGTGACCCCAACATAAAGCTTGAAGAACATAGCAGTGAGCAAGACCTATGGCATACAGAAAGATCTTTCAGTGCTTTACAGTAACTAGGTCTGCATTTGAGATGAAAAATGTCATTTATTTTTTAGAGACCCAGAATACAAAATACCAGTTTATCAGTGTGAGGGACCTTCTAAAAAGCAGCAGAAAAAGGTTTACTGTGATGCAGAAAATGCAATAACAGAGTCTTTTTATGACAACTCATCCTATATTTCATTCCAGAAAATGCTGATAACTCTTTTTCACCATGTCTTAAGTGTGCCAGCTCTATTATACAGATCCCAATCTTTAAACCATGCTTTGGCAAATGTATCCTTTGTGGCACTTGTGTGATCAATTATGCTTTACTCAGTGCCGTGATTGTTTACAACACATCACAGTCTTCCACTGGGTGAAGACACATTTATTACAGACAATGGTGCCAGTGCTGATCTGTTCTTATTGGCCGTTTCAAAACAAAAGCCAGACAAAAAGGCATACAAAAAGGCATCTGTTTTCGGTGGCTGGTCAGGTTAGTACTGGAAGTCTCTTCTTGGTGCTTTTCACCCTATGTTGGAATACAGCTGCCAGTGCTCAGGGGCCCTTTTATCTGAGGGCCACCTCCCAAGAAGTGCTGCTGTGGACTTAGGCTAATTCTAGCACTGACCTGCCTTTCACAAGCTGCTCAGGCAAATCTTCACACTGAGTCATTAGAGCCCTACAAATGGTATACAGTTAAAACATCCAAGAGTGTCAAAATGAGTCATATTTTTCAAGTGACAATTGCTATTTTGAGTGACTGTTTTGCATTACACTTACCAGGACATGCAGGAAACAGCAGTGTTTAAGCTTTCCTGCTGCTCATGGTTCCTAGCACATGACCAGCCAGGGCACTTATATCACTGAGCCACACCTTGCTTTTACCCAGAAATCATATTCCCAGGCATACATGGCACCTTATCAGAAGGAAGTGACAGGACTTCTGCAAAAAGTTGTTGCAGGCAAAGAAGGGTGTTGCTTTCAGTGGCCAGCCTGACTTGCAGACCACACACCCTCTGCCTTGAAGAGAACTGAAAATGAGACCCTGCAGGTACCTGCAACAGTACCGGCATGCCGAGGGAAGAAAGACAAAGTTAAGGACATGATATTAGTGACCATTGCCGTAGATTAAGACTTGGAACCGACAAAAGCTGGGAGACACAAAGAAACATGCCCATGCAGAGAAACAATCCGAAAAAGGAAATGGTAAGGCTGCAACATCAGTAGGTGGAGGAACATGTTTCTGTCATGAAGAGGGGCAGGAGGGGTTTCTGCATTTGCAGAGAAAAACCAGAAAGGAAAAAATAGCACCAGAATGAGCATATTTGCTATGAGAGTGAAAAGTGAGAGAAAAGCACACAATAAGAAAAAGGTGCAGCTCATTGAAAGGGGTAAAGCAGAGATATTGACAGTGAGGAGGACAGACTGATAAAAAATGGAAGTTCTCTACAGCCTTAACGTAAGCTAATACAAGTTACAGGACATGCCCACCAGCCTATGCACACACACAAACACCCCAAACAAGCAAACAAACCAACAAACAAACAAACCTACCTGTTTACCACAGCTACCTTTGGTGTCCAAAAGCCACAAGAAGAAACGAAATAAGGAGAAGAGAAAAAACAGGGGAGATAAAAGGTTAGGTGAGGACAACAGTCTAGGCCACTTCAGAAACAGATACACAAGCAAAGGAAATTCTAAACGGAAGAAGAGGAAGGGGGGAGGAGGAGGAAGACAGAAACCAGTGAGCTGAGTATGCAGGAATAGTGTTGGTTTCCACATAAACCTTCTTTGTTAGCAGCTCTTCCAGTTCTGATCTCTGAATAGCTGGAGCAGTTCCCACTGTTCTGCAGGGAGATACTGCATTATTTGCTGCAGCCACAATGAAACAGTTAAGCGTGGTGTAAACTCTTGCAGAAGTACAAGCAAGGCCCTCCCTGTAACAGCTACAAGCCTTGTTTGGCTACAGCCATGAGAAGGGGAAAAAATTAAGTAACCCTTTCCAGGGCACTGTTTTCCCTCTTGCTTTTTTTATTCTTTCTCTATGCAGATGAGCTGCATTTAACTTCTGCTAATTGGTAGATAAACAGTATTTAATTATTTGATGTTGCATGTTTGGTATAATTTTCACAAGTAATAGGGAAATTTCAAACAAAACTAAAGCGGTTTTACTTTTTTTTTTTTTCCCAGTTGACCAATAGTACCTCCAGTGGAGTTCCTGTTGAATGCTTCCTTTTTTTTCCTGTTTGCAAGTTCAAATTTGGTGTCAAAGGGCAGAACCCACTACAGTCACTTCAGGCAGGTTTAAAGACAGTTATAGTTAATTAAACTTAGTTGACAAAAGCATCTGTTGGAGACCTGCTCCTTGAGGAGAGCCATAAGCTAATTTTAAAGATGCTTCATGTAACTCAGGAAATTAATTTAATCCTTGTTTCTTCTTTGTCCCTACTCCAAACCGAAAACTTGTGATGACAAGTTGGTTGAAAATACTAATGCATAACTAAATTCAGGTGGAAAAATGTCCACATGAGAAGGCCAAAATTCTGTACAAACTAGTAGCAGAGTTCCAGCTAGGGTTCAGCTGGAGCACTGTCTGTCCCTGGCATCCTGCCCCAGAACCACAGACCAACCATATGTCTGTGTGCCCTGGGCCTGGGCCAGTCTGCCTGGGAAGACTCCTGGCCCCACAGGGATCCACCAAGCTGGAGATGGCAGTGCCTTGTGGTCTGGCTACACTGGCTCCGAAAGGCTCGGCAGCCCCAGCTCTTTAGAGCCGCCCAGCTGTACAGACAGGCATTGGGATGAAGCCTGTCCAGAGATGGAGCACTCTGCACACACTTACAGCAGGAAAAAGCAAACATAGCCCTGGGACTCCAGCTTTCCTGCTGGGATGAATGGAGCTAACAGGAAGCTGCTGTGGGTGTGTTCAGCTGCCCCTCCCTCATCTGCACGTTTCTGTCACTTCTCTGCAGGAGTTGCAAATGCCAAGCAGTGTGATGAGCAGGAACAGCTCCCATATCAGACTGAAAACTAATCTGGTAGGAGCCCCCTCTGCCCACCCACCCCATGCAGTCGGCTCAGCAGCCCCTTGAGAAGAGAAAGAATGGGAAACAGAGGAAGGGAAGGCATTGAGGAATTTTCTGTTGGCAATGCACAACCAGCTTGCACTGGTGGTCTAGCTGTTGCCTGCAATGCAGTCTGTGATTCTCCATTAGCCATTATTGGGTCCTACCAGTACTGAAGAGTTTCACCATGCAGGCAGGCAAAAAATACATAACAACTAAAATTAAAATACTCTCCTAATTATTCCAGTAAAAATACTTAATTTTTCTTACATTTGAATTTATTCTTGAGAGATTCTGTCAGAGAAACTATTAAATGATCCTACCTCCACCTCTCAAAAGCTTTTACTTTCAAGACAGAACAGATTCCTTGCTGGTCACTCCCTTCTGGACTCTCATGAATATGATTTTGAAAGACCTTCATGGCTAAATTAAATATTGTGGAAAAGACTGGCAGAATGCCAGCCACTTTATTTCATACTATTATAATAATAATGCCAGGTACTTTATCTCATACTATTATAACAATAAAGATCTTGTATAATATTACCCTTTTATACTCATTTTGGCCTTTTGCCTGTTGTCTTGGAACATCTCCTTTGTCATTCATTGTTTTTATTCTTAATAATAGCATTGTACTGAAGCACAGGGTAGGCTGAGGCTCATGCACATAACCGTACATGAAGTCAGAGCAATCACATTCACCTATTACACTGCTTTTCAGTGTAATACCTGTTGTCTTCAATGCATCTCCTCTCTCTCTCCATTGTGAGCTCTAATATATGCAGAAAATGGGAGCTCAGGGAGTCTGAGCTAAAATAGGCTGGAGGCTGAGGACCCAAGAAAGTAAGGACTATTGCATATGTTTGCCCTTGTCCCCAGGCACCCACATCTGAGTGCTGTCATCACAGAACATGGAGCTGAACTGCTTTTAGGGCAGACTCAGCACAGCCAGTTTGTATATTCTACAGCACCTGAATTTGGCCCAAATCTCATGGAGTTCTTGCCATCGACTGAAGCTTTGTGGCCAGCAAACTACACATCATCACAAAACATTTTGCACACTCACTGGGGAAACACTCCTCAGTCAGTTCAGTCTCGCTGGTCAAACAGCTTCATGTGCTACACAGAATGCTCTGTAGAAGTAGCATACATGACATTACATGCATGTAAGGAATCTCTAAAAAAATTAAACATTTGCTAGTCTTGTGGGGACATTGTGCTGAAAGGGGTGTATCCATCAGAAGAAAACCAATTCCATTTCATGCAAGCTTATCAAGAAAACATACACAATATGCAACCATTTCACAGCTGCCAAAAGAGATCAGTCTAATTTCTTTTTTTAGCTAGAAGGGGAAATACAACCAGGCAAAGCTGTTGGAAGCCAAGAAGACTATATAAAAAAAAAAAAAAAAAANNGGGAAAAGAAAAAAAAAAAAAAAAAAAAAAAAAAAAAAAAAAAAAAAAAAAAAAAAAAAAGTAGAAACCATCCACAATTTCATCCAAAGCTGGAAGAGTCTGTGAAGTCAAGCACTTGGCCAAGTGACACAGTTGTGACATTAATGTGGCTGCATGTGAGACACGTCTATTAGTGGACTCTGCAATCCTGAGAACTAAACCTAGAGAAAACATTTTGTGCAGTTCTGTTTCTGGTATTTCTCTGTCCTCATCATTCCCATCCTCCCTCCTCTCTATTCCCTTCTCATCCCTCTTCCATACAACAACTGGTTGCATGCTGACAATATTTTTCTTTGTGTCTCTGCAAATACCATTAGATCCAAGCATGTCTCTTGGAATTTGAGGCTATCATCTGTTCATATGTACTGGGTAGTCAACAACTTCCACAAGACAACCATTCTCCTCACCCAGATTTCATATGCTTAAAAACATCTCAGGAATTCTTATGAATTGTTTAGTTGTTTTAAATTAGCACCAAGAGAAGCCCTCCCACTCGCCTCCCCAATTGCACCCAACCTAAATTTGGATGCATTAAGAATAAAATCAATGACTGCCAACCTGCATGCCATTAGAAATCATTCAGGTCAAAGAGGGGCCAGATGTTAAAATAATTTGCAAAAAATTACTACTGAAAAAAAGAGACTTTGTGTAGGGTGGCTGGATTATCCTGCCCAGTTGGAGACTGGGAGCTGCTGAACCAAGACAGAGGGAGGACAAGGCTGAGAGTGTTGGAGTTGTCCAGCCTAGAGAAAAGGCTCCAGGGAGCCCTTAGAGCAGCCTCCCAGTACCTAAAGGGACCTGCAAGAGAGCTGGAAAGAGACTATTGACAAGGGCAAGTAGTGATAGGACAAGGAGGGATGGCTTTAAACTGAAAGAGATTTACATTAGATGTTAGGAAGAAATTATTAACTGTGAGGGTGGTGAGACACTGGAACAGGCTGCCCAGACAAAGCTGTAGATGGGCCATCCCTGGAAGTGTTGAAGGCCAGGCTGGATGGGATTTTGAGCAATATGGTCTAATGGAAGCTGTCCCTGCATGTGGCAGGGATGTGGTGGGAACTGGAACTAGATCTTTAAGGTCCCTTCCAACCTAAACCATTCTGTGATTCTAAGGACTGCACAGTCCTTGCCCAGGCTCCACTAGGAAGCTGAGTGAAGATGGCATGGACTCCTCCTGGAGATGGCATGTGAGCTGCCACAGGAAAGATGGTTCCAGGAGATTGTGCCTCGGAGATATACCTAGGAATCAAAACTTTCTGTTCTCTGGGAGAGGATAGTTAATGACTCACTCCAGGAATAAGTGATCCATGTCCAGCAATGGTTTCCCATGCAAGGAGTCCTTTAGACACTATGTGAATATGTTTACATTTTTCTGTTTGTGATGCAGACACTCTTCAGGTCCTTGTGGCTTAATTATTCTCTTGGGACCTCAGTTACTGCCTCTGAGTGGGCTGATATGTCCCCATCTAGGTATTCCTCAGATGCAAGCAGTGATATTATAATTACTACAGTACCATAGTGCTGCAAATAGACTGCTTGTGCTTGGTTACCTACCACAGATTTAATCCATGGGCATAACAGTCTTCTCTTTGTGTTTTCACAGCCTGGATCTTCAAAGGAAGACCTTTTGTTTCCATCCAGGATGATAAATGGGTTTTAGCTTTATTTTCTCAGAGGGAAGCTTATGTGATTGTACTGTCTGTCATCTGTCTACACTGATAAGTTTTTAACTGCCACAGCCAATTATAATTATTTCCAAAGAAAAAAACTGCCAGAGGCAGACATGTCCATGATAATTATATTTCTATGGATTTTGTGCAAGACAGCAGCAGACTGGGTTGGGGCTAAGGAGGAGAAGGAAGGAGAGGACAAAGCACAAGACCACACTGAGAGTGTTCCATGTCAAAGAAGTCTGGGAGGCCTCAGCTGATCCTCAGCCCAGCCTGGCTGAAGGCAGCCAGCCAGCCAGACTGCAGCACTGGAAAGTAGTGGGCATGGGTGTCTCTGCAGACATCTCACAAAACATACTGTTCTTGTCCATGGGTGTGATTTCGTAGGGGACATCACTGTGGCTGTGGCTGCTGCGGTGCAAAGGGGAGCAGGCACAGCCCTTCTTTCTCCTGGTTATGATGCAGGGATCTTGCTGTGTTGATGCAGGCAGCTGGCAGTGTGTTGCCATGGGCCTGTACTTGCAGGCTGCAGAACCTGGGTGGTGGCCGGGCTGGGCTGGTAGGTGCCCCCAGGCAGAACAGATGGGCAAAGTGCAAGGCACGGTCAGCACATGCTCCATGCTGCGACTAATTGAACATAATGGGTGCACTGCTAACAAAGACTTGTAGTGTGGGGGACAGTGTGTTCTCTGTGCTCAGAGACCTGCCAGCCACTAATGAAAGCTGCTAAGGCCAGCTTTGTAAATGCATTTAGGTGACTGAGCCAGATATTTGAGGAGAAGTAGAGTCTAATTCTCTCTGACATCAAAAAGGACTCTGACTTGCACTGCCTGGGAAGTCATGTCTTTAAACAGCTTCAAAGCTATGAACATTTCTCCTTAAATATTTCAGAAGAATTGACCCTCTCTCTGAGTGAATCTTGTGTGAAATGAGAGGTTTCTAGAACCCTGGAGAACCAAGTAACTTTGCTGAACCTTTCCCTGGAATGACACATACTGCTTCACCATTCCAGGACGTTCTTGGAAGGAGCAAAATGCTTAAGGTGAAAGTGGATCACCATCTTCACTGCCTAGCTACCATGACATGTAATTCCTCTTGGCTTGTCAATAACCTGATCCAGTTCTCCAGGTCTTATGTAAGCGGAGGGCAGCTGCAGGTAACCCCCCAGGTGCTCTACCCGGCTGTCTCAGCTGTGGCCTGCGGCAGGGGTTCAGTGACCTGGAACACAAACCTCTGTTCAGAAGCCCTCATGGCAGGAGAGTTTCACAGGCTGGAGTTTCACCCCCATTATCTCTCTGTCAGCTGAACCTTTCCTAGAGTGCTTTCTGTTTAGCAAGAGCGAACAGGCTTTCTTGTCTACCACATCCCTCCACTAAGTCACTAATGTCACTAAGTTTCCTGATAAATCCCAGCAGCTACAGCAGCAGCTGAAGAAAGGAAACTGCAAAAAGATGCATTCAAATACACAACAAGAGTACAAAGAGAGTAAGCAAAGAAGAGGAAGGTTGGGAGCATGAAAGAAGCACTGTTTCCCTAAAATAGTTTGTTTTGAAATGGAGGACAAATGACTGCATTTTAGATCTACCAAACATCTGTGAAAGGTTAATTTTTCTTCACAACATTGCTTTATTTTTGTCTAGGTCTTCAGCAACTATTACTTAAAGTTAATTCAGGCTTTGGCCCTTGGGAACTTAATGTGCTAGTGCTCAGAAGTCCATTAATATTTATAAATGTCACTTGAATTCCATTTTTACCTTCTTACCCAGGCAGGAGCACTCATAAAATGTTTTTGCTTTTCCTTTTTAAATTTTTTCCCCATGTTTTTGTTGGGTTTTGTTTTGGTTTGTTTGGGTTTTTACTGTAGTAAGTTCAGGGTTGAGCCTGTTCTAGAAATGTCATATTCTATAGAGCTGTGATATACAGTTTTGCTAGCCTGCCTATGCCCCCAAGAAGGCCTGAGAGTTAGACAGGCCTGGAAAAATGGAGATGGTGTCTATTCTCAGCTCTGCCACTGGCTAATTATGCAACCTTAGTAAGTTCATTTAACCTCGGCACGCTTAGGTTTCCAGATCAGAAGCGAAAGGGATAAAAGGCTCCTCTGTGAATCCTTTGTGGTGTCTGATTGAGAACAAGGTATTACCCATCACATTGCTGCCTTGTGAGCAGGGTAGTTTCTGTGTTAGGGTTGGGTACCTGTGGTGAGTCCAGGAACGTGGAGGCCTGGCCACTGCATTTCTTGCCAAGGGAGACAGCCCTCACAGTTGGTTTGACAAATCACAGCTACTGACACCCTTTGCTTTAGGCACTCAGGCTTTTATGTCACTCTTCAGCAGTTTCCTGCCAGCCACAGCAGTCGCTGCCTCCTGTACATTGGCTTTTGTATGTGACTCGTGCCTGTCACAGCTTGCTGACCCCAGAGAGTGATCAATGGCTCTCCAACGAGCTGTAAACCAGTATAAAATGGCAGATCTGTGCCTAGTAGTGGTAATAAAATAAGTTGCCTAATTTAGAGACCAGAAGGGTGCCTTGGAAGTCATAAATGAGAGACTCAGGCAGTTTTCAAAATATATGACCTCTCACTTTTGGAGTACCTGGATTTAAACACAAGTCAGTGCTGGGGATGTGCTTTTCACAGCTGCTGAGATGTGTTTCTCTGTGAGCTGCTACAGCATGCACTGCTGGGCAAAACAAGAGTGATGTTAGTGGTTAAAAGCACGCAGCTCTTGTATTACAGCAGGGGTTGCTCTGTGCTCCTGGTTCAGAATGGAAAGCAGAGCTGCCCAATGACCTTGTCCTGCTGCCTGAAACCATCAGCACACAGAGGCATTGCAGACATTTCTCGGTAGCAGAATGCAGAGCAATACAGGACAAAGTATTTCAGGTGTACACCTAGCTGGATGGCACAGCAAGCTCCAACACGATCAGGGAAACTGCATGTGAAGAGTTACCTGTGAGGGATTTGTGAAACCTGGCTCAGGAGTACAGGAGGCAGCAGCACCTGAGAGAGCAGTGCACTCCCACGCGAGGCTCCCGGCCCTACGAAATTTCCCATGTGTGCTGTTTTGCTTCTAGGCCAGCGTGGGTGTGCTATGGTGTTACCTTAGCAACAGGGACAAGTGCGTGCTGCAGCTGTAGCCTTCTCCTCTTTGCAGCAGGCGAACATCCCTGGTTTCCTGACAAAAAATGCTGCGCAGCTCCCCACAAAGGGGACCCCAGTGCCTCTGGCTATCAACGTGCTGGCACGCAGGGCACACACACAGATACGAGCTACGGCTGACGCAGATATGTCTTCCCTGCTACCCTCTGCTCCAGCTCATCTCTTCTGGCCTCCAGAGAACATCATCTGAGTCAGTCTGGCAGGAGCCAGGATCAGCAGCTTTGTGCCAGCCCCCTCCATCGTTTCTCGAGTCAGATGGCTCCCACAGCTCAAGGCTTTTTACTAAACTTGAATGCCGGAGGATGTCTGAGTGCTTTATGAATATCTGGAGGAAACAAACGTGGCAGTCAAGGCATAGGTACCCATTAATCACATAGGGAAGGCTGGGGGAGAATTTAAGAGAACAGAGACTCAGGAAGCAAGGGAATGTTTGTGGGGTAGATCCACCTAATATAAAGCCAATATAAATGTTGCAACCCCCTGTAAATGCAGTAAATCCACATGAGACATAAAACCTATGGAAATTCAGTTTCTCACAGAATTTTGATTCTGCCCTCGCTTTCATCCTCTGTTGAACTTTGGGACTTGTAACAACATTGTAAATATATACATATCTATAAACGTACATAAAGGTGTGTTCCCAAAATATATTTAACAGCCCTTTTTTAAATGCCTAACCAACACATATGTTTGAGAACAAAGTATGCATAGATTCAAAATTTTAAGACAACTCTACATTAGAAGTTCTAGAAAGAGCTACTCTTGGAAAAAAAAAACAAACGTTGAAACATTTGCTGAAATAGTGAAATGTATGTATTACTACTGCAAACATAGGAAAAAGGAGCGTTTATCCTCGCTTTTAAATGAAGTGCAACAACTGATCACTTACAAATTCTTCAGTGTTTTGGAACACCTTGTGTTTCGCTTGCACTTAGTGCATATAACTGCAGCCAGACGTACCCGTAGCAAAACCGGTCTTCCACCGGCTTTTTAGCGACAAGCAGGGTGCGCTCAGCCCCCGGCGTCAGCTGACTATGGGGAAGGAATGGGGAAAACGAAAGCGCTCCCTCCGTCCCCTCCC
Source organism: Pycnonotus jocosus (assembly GCA_013400435.1). NCBI lineage: Eukaryota > Metazoa > Chordata > Aves > Passeriformes > Pycnonotidae > Pycnonotus > Pycnonotus jocosus. Next base: position 1,076,017 of record VWYP01026217.1, on the reverse strand, counting down.
GCCCTCGCCGGGCCGGGGCCCTGCCCACCCCAATGGGGTTTTTACCCTTCAAAAAATCAAGATCTTTCGTAATTAATAAAGCGGTGGAGGAGTCACCCTGTCGATGCTTCCCCTTTTATTGGAGTCTGCCCCTTCCCCTGGCAGCCATTTTCCCCCAGCCCGAACGCGCCCCTCTGCGCTGTGCGTGCACGGAAACGCGAGCCACAACACCGCGGCCCCGGAGCTCGGCCGGGCGTGGGATATACGTCCCGCTAATCGCTTTAAAAAGACACAAACCACCACCACCACAAACAGGTCTGATGGCAGCTCGCCCCGCGGGCTGCCGCGGAGTGC